>BQNB010034019.1:34517-51906 GCA_026074375.1 Tanacetum coccineum
ATACCCAAAGACCAACCAACTGTTGATTATTCAAGGAGATATAAGGTGGTTAAGGTTAGTTATTTGTTCCATGATTCAGCCAGAACAGGAGAGATCTACCCAGGGACATTCAAATAGATAGATTATAAGTCCTTAGGTATGAGATCTTAAAAAAGGAGTAAAGTGAGAACGGGAAAAATGTTATCCAAGACATGAGTTATCATCGAAACAATCCTAACATGGTGAGAATGAGAACTCGTTGGTTTAACATTGAAGGGGTTGAAGAATGAAAAAGAAAAGTTATGTAAGGGTGAAAAAAATGAGCCCTCTATACACTTTGGCAGAAACCAGGTCAATACATAATCTATTGGTAATCACAAAGATGATTCTGATACTGAAAACAAGTCATCATGGACCCAATGATGCAAGGCACAACCCTCCCAGCTACTCAGGCTTCTCTAAAAAGAAGTTTGTTTCATTTCTCATGGAGAAAAACACGCTTCTATCGACTTTCTCACTACGAGATCATTGATATTGAAAAGGTGGCAGTCCGCTCCAGCCTCCGATCACCAAATAACAAAAGTGCACTTATAGAGT
Organism: Tanacetum coccineum; assembly: GCA_026074375.1. Lineage (NCBI taxonomy): Eukaryota > Viridiplantae > Streptophyta > Magnoliopsida > Asterales > Asteraceae > Tanacetum > Tanacetum coccineum. The sequence goes on from BQNB010034019.1 coordinate 35,094, forward strand.
CTAGAGCCAACAAGATCAATAAAAAATCTCATTAGGACACAAATTCCATATATAATTGTTGTTCATCATTAAGAACACAAGTTGTACAAGAGTCCTACGCATTATCCTCGTGATATTGCCAGAACATTCAGATTGATACTCTTTAGTATTCAAAGTAACGAATGGAAATCCTGTTAGTGTCAGCATCAAACAGCACTACAGTAGGTGACTTACGAGATTCTATATGAATCAAGCTTGTATTGATTTTGGTCTAGTGAACGAATTGACGACTCAATCAGTAAGACAGTAACCAACTGATTCACTCTTATCACGCTGTCTACTTTGGGACGTTCCGGTAATGAGAATAGGCTAGTACAGCCGGAAACCCTGTCAAGGAGTTTCTTCTAAATTGAATCTACCTGGTTACATGTACAGTATTTATAATGTGGAACGGTCCTCACGAAACCGAAGGTTAACGCTACTGAACTTTGACGAATAACAAATATATGAGTCGTCCATATATGCTATTCTTTCTAACCTTTACATGCATGTAATGACGATGGTGTTCGCCTCAGTTCCAGTGTCGTCAAGGCCACATGCTCATACTCTAAGCTCAGGGATATATTCAAGACATCAACCAAGACTTGATGAAAGCTCCAAACATTAAAGATACACTTCCGCAAGCTCTGATAAACAAGATTTTTCTAAAAGTTCATCAAGAATATGACTACAAGCAGATCAAGTAAGAGATCTAAGTTTAGGGATATTGTCAGCCTTCACGTGATGTCTAAGTATGAGTATGTTAGTTAAGAAGTCATTCACGCCAAGAAGTATCCAAGATTATCTCAAGGCTAAAGACAAAGATATCAAGATAAATATCAAGATCCAAGATCACAAGCATGCAAAAGGAACTTCAAAGGAGTTCCTAAGAATACAAGGTTCTAAGATCAACGATGTCACAATAGGTGAAGCCATATGTGCAATGACCACCCCTTAGGGGGAGATTGTTAGCCTTAGTTTTTAGTAAAGTTATGGTCATATATTATTCCCGAACCTTGTATAGTCTAGTTTATGTATACGGGAATTACCTAAGCTAATTGAGCCTAAGTTTAAGGCTTAAAGCCCATCTAGTATCAAGCCCGACACCCATGGAAGCCAAACAAGATCCCATGGCCAGCCACTATGGTATAACATCCCTTCTACATAGCTTGGAGAGGGTGTTGGTTCATATGGCAATAACATTGTTCCTTCCATTCTCTCATAGTCTCTCTCTCTCTAAACCCTTTCATACTTCTTTCTCTCCTTAATCTTATTCAAATATGTGTTTATGTGTAGAAATAGGATAGCTTAATCCTTACAATTTACCATCACATAAGTTACTATTTAGATTTGCATATTTGGTGGGGGGTTCATGGGACATAGCGCGAGGTATTGTAGCAACAGCCCTTTTATTCTCATTCGAGAAACGAAACCTTCATCCATCTTCATCACTAGCGAGCGAGATCAAAATACGCAATTTGAAACAACCAACATAAAAATAGTTTCATTCAGTAAATCCGTACCTTGTGTATCCATAATCATTCACTATCAGCCAACTGTTTCTTAACTCAACCACAACAAATATTTTTTCTCAATATTAAGAGCCTTAAAAAGTGATTATGCAACTAAAAGACTTTTCAAGTTTTCCAGATTATGAGCTTAAGTTGAAAACTTAATCGATTATAAAAGCATGTGTATATACAAAATGAATTTATGACTGTAGCACATAAAGTGTATTACATGTTAAATGTATAATTGTACCTCCTTAGAAAACACGCCACCTACTGAAAGTCAACTTCGGGGAAGTACATTAGTGATTGACCTCTTGCTGTAGGGGGTGACAAAGTTGGGTTTTGCTTTTGGGGGGGGGAAATTTGGCAGGGGACGTCATTGTGTCAGTTGGTTGTTTGGGGGGAAGTAGGGTGTTGGGGAGACAGTTGGGGCTCATGTGGGTCTTCGAGGGGTTAGGGAATCAATTGGGCCGGTGGGGTGTCGGAGGTAACTCGTTTGGTTTGTTGTTGTGGGAAAAGAACCTTGTTGGGGGTGGTATATGGGCTCTTTTGGACCACCTCTTGGGCATTATTGAGGTTGAGGGCAGTTTTGGGGGACCATTTTTCGTGCAGAATTGGAGGCTTTGCGGGGGGGAAGGTGGGTAAGATGGTTTGGGGGTCTGGGGAACTTTGTTGATTTGGGGGGTTGTTGGGTGGGGCTCAATTCGTGGGTGGTTGGGGCCATTGATGATTGCTCTGAGAGTGGTGTGGGCGATCTATGGATTGGAGGTTGGTGGTGGTGGGTTGTAGGTGTGTCGGCTTGGGTTGAGGGATGAGGGGGTCTGTGAGTTGGGTGTGGAGGGACAAGCTTAGGATGGGGGTGTTTGGGTGGAGGCGGCATTTTTGGTGGTGGGGATTGGTTGTGGGGGGGGAGTGGACTCCTAGTCTTAAAGTGAGAGGTTTGTAAGATTTTGGTGGGGGCAAGATGCATTGTTATTAGGACAAGTCATATTTTTGGAAATGTTAGGTACATCCACAAGCAAGATTTCTTTCTGGGTGGAGAAGGAGTGTATGGTGGGTTTGCGTGTAAGGAAGTATGTGAAGTTGTAGGTGAGGAAAGTGCATTGGAAAGGGATTTGTGTTAATGTCCGTATGGGGTGTGAGTTGTATAAGGTGGTGGAGAGGGGAGGTAGAAGACGGTACAAGTGATGCTAGAGCTTCTTGTAGGGTGTGAGGGGCACATACGCTCATTGTAGTATTGGTGATCGGGGGTGATGTTGTGCGAAAGGGGAGACGATTCTGGTCTTTGTCTTACCCTACTCAAAGGCAGAGTGGGATTGTAGCTATTTAATTTAATGCTATATTCAAGTATATTGATTATAGAGTGGTTTTTTAATCACAACCACACAGATTTGCTATTCCGTGCGATGTTTACAATTCCAATTTGTTGTATTAATTGAGGGACACCCGCACATTTAATGATAGCTTTTATCTGATAAAGTATCAAGCAGCACCCACGAAATGTGTTGTCTGGGGACAAACGGAGTGTTTTGTGTCAAAACTCTAGCGTTAGTGAAGGTTATGGTTTAGTGTGGCGAGTGTAGGGGGGGCGTGGAGGTGTTGGATTTTGATGTGGTACTTGTTTCAAAGGTACAAGAAGAACGACACTAATTGAACTTACTTTCTCTGAATCAAAAACTGTTGTATTTCTCACGAAAAGATTGTGTATAGACACCATGTCAACAAACGTAGGTGTGTGTGGAGGCCATCCAAGGGGGAGTCGCTCTAGATAGGGTCGACGAAAGCTGGCTTATGTGTAAAGTGACACACAAGAGTTCAACTAACTGTGTTTTAGCACCAGCGCTAAGATTGCGGTAGGTTTTGATTTGTAGCAGCTTGTGTCTAGAGGTCAATATGGGGGGTACGGTTTGTATGTGATCGAAATAATTGTGATTGAATCTTGCACCTAATTACAATATGATAACCGACTCTTTATCGCTAAAATCTATCTAAAACAACATTAAAAGTTATAGCTATTAAAGCTCACCACTTCCAGAAGACTTTCTCCTTCCCACAACCCTTTATGTTTAATATCAATCGTCTTCCTGGCAAATGGTTTCATATTTTGGCCAATATCGTTGCGTTCTTTTGTACACACACATTAGCGTATTTAGACCGCTTAAAACGTATATGATATATGAATAATTACACACATTAGCATCAAACACCTAAAAATTACTATGTGCACTCTTATAAGCAGCTTGACTATCTCCTAACATTCTTGACATTGTTCTTCCAGCCACCCTCATAAGCACGACTCCTAAACTCCAGTTGCAAAACATATATATATGAATTATAGCTACGTAATAAAGTAACTTTAAAAAAAGATCTAATATAGTTATTATTTAAGTACTTATACAAACTTATTAAATATCAAAGATACCATACCTTCTAGCTGTTGCAACATGATATATGCATTGAGAAGTTGATCAACTTTTCTTGCTCTTACGACTCCTAGAAGACCAGCTATTGCAACTTCTATTGTTCCTTAAATAATAATGATTTGATCAACAAATGTAAGGATTTGATTCTTTAAAAACTAAGCTATAATCATGGACGAGTGTTACATGTGTTTGAATTGGGAGCCTTTTTTCAATCTCATTTTCATAAAACGTTCCTACATTATGAGGACTGTTACATAATCATGTATTATACCATATTTTTATGAAACGTTCCTACATTAAAATCAAAACATTTAGTTCAATACATACTAATTACATTATATTGTATCAAATCTCCAAACAATAAATTATAAACCCTCGATAAGAACTAATTGGAAAAAATTAAGAAAACTATAAACATAAAAATTAACCTGGAATTCTATCATCCATGGATTGAGAGGTTTATGTTGATGATTCAAATACCAAAATCATAAGACCTTTGAGTCTCTTAGGGATTAAATCATTTATTCAATCCTTTTTATGTAGGATCTTTGATTTCAACTCAAAATGATAGTTGCTCTAATCGTTGATTTTGATTAATCGTTCAACTTTCTTAGATTTTGGATCAATCATTTGATTTGGGGAAGTTTTTTTGGGAGGAGGATTGTGAGGGAATTACTGATTTGAGGGTTATTGTTTGACCGAATTTTGTTGAAAGTTGACATAGCTTTAGAACCATTAATCAAATTAAAATGTCATGATGTCAATTTTAGGAGTTATTTTGCGAAGAGATCTAGCTTGGCAATAGCGATATATATTACTTTGTTAAAAGGGCAATAAGTTTCAGCTAAAGCTCATTATTTAGTAATTCAATCTCCTTTTCCGGTGCCTTTTTCTAGCCCAACTCAAAAAGTTAGATACTCCGTAGTAAAATTCAACTGTTTTGTGCCCACTTTTTTTAGGCGTATATCCCACCTTAATTATAAACAAAATTAAAGTGTGTAATTATAAACAGACTCTATCTTCTAATTTTTATGAAAAAAACAAAAAAAATATATACAAATTTAATAGCAACATAAAGTTTATAACGTACCAAAATAACTCCAGTGATGTAAAGTATCTATTCTTTTAATAAGAGAGATATTTTTTGCTAACCTTTCAAAGGGGCCATTTTTCATATAACGTCTAGGGCACCGCCCGAAATTCACAGGACGACCCTGAAGGTGGTGTGTAGTATATAATTATATAGATATACTATTTATATATAATATATATATCTATATAAAATATAAATATATATATATATATATAAATATTATATATTGGAATGATAAAACGAGTAATAAGGCGGTCACGCGTTGTGATGGGGTTTTTTAAAATACATGATTTCGTTATGGTAATCACACGCTAACATGGTTGAAAACGGAAAAATATGAAACATAAATTCACATAGAACGGGACCAATGATTACATATAAAACTTATCACAAAGGTTAAACAAACACGAACATATATCCACAAATCCCTTAATAGCGTACGCAACTAAAAAATAATATCGAGAGTCCTCAACGCTTTTTATAATTTTTAGATTCCTAAAGATTAAGACTTTATATTTAGTCCATACAATACAAAAGACAATACCATATATTCAAAGTAAACATAAAACACAAAAAAAAGCCACCAAACCACTCGAATTTTGAACTATCATGCCGTTTTTCAATTGCCATAAAGCGCACCAACTATAAACAAAGCGTTCTTGCGTTGACAGAGACTTGCATCGATAGGTTGTTTATAGGAATTGCACGTCATATCAAATTTTTTCACCCGATGGGAATAGATTATAACAAGAGATCCAAATATGAACGTGATCGCGTATCTACATCCCACACTTTCACATCCTATTAACTCTATTTTTTGTACGTTCCCTGTTACTTCAATGCAGTATTCCAACTAAACCAACCATAAATAGTTCAAATGCTTGTCATCCAATGGTATCGGACTACACATCTTGCACTGATGTGTGAAAGCTTTCTGGAGGTAGCTTATAAACATGGACATACTTCGTAACATGAAACCTCCTTAGTGCGTTATACAAAGCCTTTATATCGATTTCTTCCATGATTCTCACTCTAACATTACCGCATCAAGCTGACATTTTATGGACATTCTGAATCCAAAAAAGAACAATGTATTAATAATCAAACTAAGAATACTTATGGCACATGTCAAATACTCGTATCAAGCAACAACTAACAATAGGCAAGCGGCGCTGCCTTTACAACATCTCGGGCTATCCATTTACGGTACACTTTGGATTCTGATATTCTCTTTTGTTCCCCAGGTTTCAGCTTACCAAAATTATTTTGCTGCATTCTAAAGACATCATTAAACGAAGATAAGTCAGTACGAAAAATCAACATTGGCAACAACGGGCAATAATAATAGCATGGCAAATACAAAATATTATTCAAGTAACAGATTTTAAAAGAAACATATTCGTAACTCTAACTACAAACAGACATGACATACAAATTACATAGTGCATCATCAAATCAGTTAAGCGTCTAGGGTAAATACCCTATCATATCAGTTAAATAATGGAGTAAATAAGAACCTAAACACAAAGAAAAATGCCGCCAAAGTACTATTTTTTGCAAAGACCTAATGTGTTCATATTTTTTGTTTGATGAAATTTTATTTGGCTTATAGCTTTCGTATCCATGTGGTTTTTTGAACATGCACAAGAATCTGATTCAAGGAAAACTCTCACCGAGACATGGCTATGTAAGACGTTATTCCGGAGACCACATGGAGGTGCCTAAAATGTGTCACAGCATTTCCTTAGATATCCGATTCTCAAATGAACCTTCTCCTAAAGTTTCCTTCCTCGGTACAAACACATGACTAAGCTTTAACTTGTTGCTCGTCGTCTCTTACTATACTACCAAAAAAAAAGCTGCAAGACACCTTCATCCAACCATTTAAGCATATATACATTAATGTGCAAATATCATATGAAAAGAAACACCTAAAAAATCCACTGACCTTCACAAACGACATTGACTAAATCCCAACAATTAGTTTTCTTCGATTGACTCGTTAAAAACTATCAGAATCCTTTTTAGAGACATCGAATCGTCAAAAAAGGAGAAAACTGCACCAAAGAATTCACAATGCATTATTACAACAACTTATTCCATAAACAATAATTAAAGTGACTATATCATATTACAAAAAAAATCTTGTGTGACAACCAATTTTGGGTTAACATTTATTCCATAAACTTGAACGTTTTATTCTAAACAAGTAAATAATTGACTTTACGTGTAATCGTTAGGTTATCTTGCGCATAACGAGAACCATCTTTGAATGTTTTTAGTCACTAGACTAAGTTAATCTATGTTAAATAAGCATATTAACATTCTCATGAGCATGATTTTATAATCATATGCATTTCATTCTTGGATTATTTTGCATGCATGCACAACATATCCAATACCCATTACCACCTTTTCTTATATATATATATATATATATATTGTAATTATAAATTAAATATAATAGTATATATAATATATATAATATATATATATATAATAGTATGTATATATATATATATATATATGTATATATATATATATATATATATATATATATATATATATATATATATATGTTAAGTATGTATATATATAGATTATGTATAGTATATATATATATATATGTATGTATAATATATATATATATATATATGTATGTATATATATCTAATAAAACACTTAGACATTGTAAAGTTTGGCAATTACCCTCCTATTTTTACTCTAAAAATCAACCCTCCCTTTTGGGTAAGCCCAACATTCACTTTCCCACCTTGTATGCATTTCATTATTGGATTATTTTGCATGCATGCACAACATATCCAATACCCATTACCACCTTTTCTTATATGTATATATATATGTATATATATATATATGTATATATATATGTATGTATGTATATATATATATATATATATATATATGTATATATATATATGTAAACACTTAGACATTGTAAAGTTTGGCAATTACCCTCCTATTTTTACTCTAAAAATCAACCCTCCCTTTTGGGTAAGCCCAACATTCACTTTCCCACCTTGTATCTCCCATAATACCCTAACTATGATAAGCACAAAGCCACCAAACAAGGTAACTTTCTTCCCTCCTTTGTCTCCATCAAAACCCGTAGCTCTATGAGCCCCTCCCCTTCCTAATATACTTTTTCCATGTTAGTAAAACTACAACAAAGCAAGTATAAATCATCTTTTGACCCTTCTCAAATGATGTGAACTCTTGAAACCTTGTCCTTTGTTTACAACTTTATTTGTGTAATCAAACGTGTATTTTCAAATGACTCATAGAGGACGTTCGATATAGCTTGTGACTTTTTGCTATGAAAGTCATGCCCAGTTGTCTTTCGCTGCAATTTTAGGGGTGTGACATCTTGCTCACCTTCAACCTTAATGAAGATTGGTTCTCACAAACCATCATCAAAAACCTCTAAACGACCACCACCTTTGGAGTAACATAATCCTTTTCTCAAAACTTGTCTTTTACGTGCGAGATGCATACCAATATTTTTATTGTTTTTTTGTTAATCTCCCACCAACAAACTGTGTTTCATTATTTACATTTTCATATTTTGATATCAGCTCCGTATTTCAGTATCAAAACTCAAACAATAACAGTACAAAGAAATCTAAATGTTCAAATATAATATACACAATCCTTTTTTATATTTTTATATTGACTCCTTATCTCAGTATAAAATCTTAAACAATAACAACACAAAGAAATCTAAGTGATTGCATATAATAAGCTATCATCATAGGTTTACAAAATGTTGCAAAACATCAAAGCATTAAACAAAGGAACATAAGCCTAATAAACAAGGAAAATAAAAACATACACGAGAATGACACACATAATGCACCAACAAACTAAAAGCCGCAACAAATAAAACTTCAAACTCAAACCAAATCAAGAAACTAAAAAGTTGCAACAAACAAACTATCAAACACTTGAAATAAATTACATAGTTTCAACTCCCAAACCACAGAGTCAGTTTAACTTTTTCTGACCCCTAACCACAAACAAAATGTCAAACGTTCGAAGTACATTGCACAATCACTACTTCCAAACTACACCGGCATTTAAGAAGCATAAAAAATAAGGTGTTTATACATACCGGGAAGCTAAAAGTACCCAAAAAGAAGTCGTCAATGGCAAGAAGAAAATTGCATGTCAAGTTCAAAAACCTACCGCCAGACCTTCTACGTACAATATATGGTCATATGATAATCATATGGATAATGGAAAACATGGGTTAAACATAACATGTGTCACAAATGCAAGCAATCCCCAAAATTAAGTGCAACTTTGTGAGGAAGCCACTAACCAAAACTTATTTTTTTAATCCTCTTAGTGGAAAACTGCTAGACTCAAATTATTGAGTCGAACAAAGGAAGTACATGTAATTATAGATTATGTCGAGTCTTTACGTTTAAGGAACTTTGTAACTTATGTAATAGGCTAGTCGGGTACACAAGCTCGAGGTTTAATCTAATTTTGTATGTGTTACGGGCCAAAAGCCCGACCAAAACCGAGCTCGGCCCAACCTCAAGTAACCTAGGTGTCACTAGGTTAGGTATTTAGTATAAATACCCCTCTCCACACATGAAAAGGGGGTTGGTTGTTCATTTCTCATTAATACTTAATAGAAAACATCCTTCCACAGTCTTTCTCTCTATAAGATTTCTTATACTTCTGTCTCTACATTTCTACCAAATTGACTTATGATTTGTGATTAAAATGACTTAGTATTCGGGATAACAAGTGGTATCAATCGCCCGAGATAGAAAAAGGGGTGGTTGTGGCTTATTTCGTGCTTCTTACTAGCTTATTTGGGCTTATTATCACGTTTTTAGCTTATAATGAATTTAGAAAACTTTAAACTTGATCTAGTATGACAAATTTCACTTAAAGTTTATGTGTTCTTAACATTTAAAAAGCGTTTCTAGTCTAAAAAGTAGAAAAAAGTTTGAATCTTTGAAGCTTAAAATCGTTTTTCTAGCTTATTTAGTAACGTTTTTTGTTTAAGCTTTTATTTAAGCGATTTAGAAAAGCTAGGACACAAGGCCAGTTTTTTCTGTGGTTTAGACTCAAAAAGGACACAAGGACGATTTGTGTTGCATGTTTTTAGGAACTTATGCGATTTAAAAATTATGAGGAATAAGATTGTGCGATTTAAAACTAGCAAGCGGTTTACCACAGGTTCTTATGAAATAAGTTTATGTGAAATAAACTTCATGTGAAATACAGGGTTTTGAATCAAGTGATTTAAATCCTTGTGATTTAAACTTGTGATTTTGTTAACGTGGTTTAATAGGGAATGAAACTTATGCGATTTAAGTTGCTACTTTCAATCGATATATCTCTAAGCGAAATAACAAGAACATAACTTGAGCGATTTAAGTTGCTTTGAATTAAGCGATTTAACAAGGACAAATTACGTGCGGTTTACGTAGTGTGAAATAGATTTATGTGGTTTACGTCCTCAAGCGAAATAAGCTTCCTGCAATTTAAACTTGGATTTTGTAGTTTACGTTCATGCGGTTTAATCATACGGGTTAGGGTTCTTGCGGTTTAAGGGGGTTCTGCGATTTAAACTTATGCGATTTAGGGTTCATGTGATATAAGTTTATGTGGTTTAAGGTTTCATTCAAGAGATTTAGGGTTTTCCAAGCGATTTAAGTCTTTTTAATCAAACGATTTAGGTGTAAGCGATTTAAGAATCAAGAATCAAGCTATTTAGGGTTCGTGTGATTTATAATTATGGCTTAGATCGTGTTAAACGGGTTTCGTGCATCAAAGAATGAGTTAAACTCGGTAATTACCAAGTTGCACAAGCTAAGGTTTTATGGTTTTGCATGTTACAAGCCCTAGATGAGATTGACGATGTATACCCCAGATTTCAAACTGCTTTTCACCGTTAGTCCTCCATTAGTTCAGACTTAACGACCGTTATCCAGTTCCAACAAAACCCTTAACGAGAATCTATATTACACCGTTAGTCCTTATTAGCTTTGGCACTTAACTATAGTTAACGAAACAACAAATAACCTTTCAAGACTTCATAATTTCACCGTTAGTCCTTCGTTAACAAACAAACAAACAACATTTACAACACAACACATCACTTTATCTACTTAAGATCTAATATCTTTTTCACAAATCTAATTCAATCATGACTTCATCAAACAACCAAATTCACAATGACATCATGGCAACTGGTTTTAAGAAACGTCCACCAATGCTTGCACCGGGTAGCTATACACAATGGAAATCATGTTGCATGAGATACGTTGACACGAAACACAACAGAGAGCTACCTAATAAAACCATTTATGAGGGTCCTTATATAATGACCGAAATTTAACTTGAAGACACTCTTGCAACAGATGATACTCCAAGGTAACCAAGTCGTATCGTAAAAGAAAGTTATCAGAACACCAATCCTGACAAGAAAGCTTTAATTGATGCTGAAGCAGAAGCAGTTCATATGATACTGAATGGGATTGGGAATGACATATGCTCTAATGTGGATGATTTCCCAAATGTAAATGAAATATGGATTACTATTGAACGTTTGAAGCAAAGGGAGTCTATTAACATACAAAATGCTAAGACTAAGTTGTTATAGGAATTCGACTTTAAGGTACTAGAAATCAATTGAGTCATACTACACAAGGTTTTACATAATGATGAATGAAATGGTTAGGAACAAATTAATAGTTGACACCATGCATGTGAATGTCCAGTTTCTATAGCAACTTCAACCAGAATGGTTAAGATTTTTGACGATTGTTAAGCAAGCTAATAATTCAGATAATGTCTCATATCACAAACTCTTTAACATTATGAAACATCACCAAAATGAAGTTAATGAAATTCGAGCTGAAAGAATAACTAGGAATGCCAATCCACTCGCACTTGTTTCTGCTACTCAACATTACTTATCCTCAAGCACCTCAAGCACCAAAACCTTACAAGACCCATGCACCATCATCAAGATAAACAACATCAACCAGATCTAATGCTACTACTAAAACCATATGCAAAGAGATTGTCAAAGAACTTTCACCTTCATTTGAGTCAGCATCTAAAGAAGACAATGATGAAGAACAAGCTCAGAGGGATAAGCAGATACAGAAAAGTTTAGCACTCATTGCAAAGACATTCAAGAACATCAATAAACCCACCAACAACAACCTCAAAACCTAATCAAACACCAGGAACAAGAATGTGGATACTTCTCTATGAACTGGGAATGACAGATGATGTGCTGTCGTGTAGGTTGTATTTATTGATTACCAAGTTTTAAATTTATATTTAGCTGACTTATCCTAAAACAACACTTTAACTGGCAGCGTACCCGGTCAAGATGGAGTTTCATGGTAAGTAGGGTGTCGAACACTAAGAGCGAGAAAGTTAACCTTATATTCTATCAGTATTTTATTCTAATTAATTAGTATCGTTAATTCTATGTTATTTCTAATTAATGTTAAAACTATGCTAAACCTAGTTCTGTTGATAAAAGGGGGGGTTCAGCCTAAAAGACTGGCACAGGTTTGGTGGCGACTTAAATCAATTCAATGCACAATAATCACGCAAGAAGATAATTAGAAAATAAAAGAGCGATCAATCCAAATGATAGAAAGTTGTATTAGCCATATTAAATCAGATTAAATGCTGGTTTATTTGTTTAGTGCAATGAGTGCTTATCTCGAGGCGGCATATCATTCTTAAGGAAAACCTTAGGACGTAGACTTCTTCCTCGACCAACACTTTGAATCCGGTCACAATTAACGCATCCGCATAAAGCATCCTTTAGTTTAATTATAATCTATCTTAAGGATTAAAGCAATGGTGATCTTGTTAAACCCTAGATCATCGAGACTTTACCCACTTACTGCTTGACGATATTTTATATACTGGTAGTCCATTGTCCAAGTCTTTACCAATTGATTAAGAACGTACTCGTTGGGTCGAAGGGTCACCTGCCAGTCCAACTAAGCTCACTAATCTAAAGGCAAAGATAGGGACAGTATGTGAGATCTTATTGTCCAATTATATAAAACACGATATGGAGAGCTATCCCAGTATCTAGATCACTTGGTCAGACTCACTAGACCCAGTTGAATGATAGGTCGCATATTTAAGCACATAAACAAGTATGAGGTGATAAACATAATTAAACAATCAATGATAAATTAAGCAATCGAGATTAAACAAACCAAACATTGAATCTTTATTAAAGTGGCTAATACCCGAGGGTATTAGCCCATAACCATTGTAATAATGCAAGTATAATCAAACAACCAAGGAAAACTAACCGAGTTAACGAACGATTCCAAAAATCGAATGATTACAAGAGTATAGGAATTACACGGCGTCTTCTATTGAATTCGTATCGATGCTTGACCTTGGCTGCTCTTCGTCTCTTTAGAAAATCGACTTTTATGTTTATGGTATAGAGAATATGATTAAGCACACTAAAAACTCATTTTTGAGTATTCTATTTATAGTCTTTGAAAATAAGTGGATACGCCGTATTGAGTGAGGTCAATACGGCGTATTAGGGTGAATTCATTGGAGTGTGTGCTACGTTCATAGTCAATTAGTAATAACTGTTATCAATCACATTTATTGTAGGATCTTTGATTGTTTGACCAGCTGGATATGGTGTATGTATTCAGAAGGATACGCCGTATTGGTTATTGAACGTACGCGTTTTCTTATGAAGTCTAGGCGCTGATATGCCGTATCTTCTTTGCTGGATATGGCGTATGTAGTCGGAAATAAGCAATCTTTTAATATCATCGTTTAAGCTCCAAAATGTGCGCCTTTTAGCTTGTCTTCACAATGTAGTCCATAATTACTGCAATTAACAACTTTAAGCAATTAAGTAACAATTCTTGCAATAATTATATAAAAGTGGCTAATTTACTTGGGATAAATAATGCTATAAAAGTAACGTTATCATCCCCCCACTGAATCCTACTTGTCCTTAAGTAGACTCTAGAGATTTATTGAAAATGTATCCTAATCGAAGTTAAGGATTTTTCCTTTAAGCATTCTTTCATTAAATCACCTGTACAAAACCAAACACCTTACGAAATATGGGAAATGAAAACTCGCAGATAACTCAACTAATCTAGGGTGTAACATTTAATAGGTATGCTTAATTGCTCGGTCGTGATTAGTTTTCTATCATATGCTTGGCAAGGATACACATCTCCACCACTAGAGCTAAGGAGTAACAAGTTCAAAAAGGTAAATTGGGTTTATTTTAAAGGCTTATAAGTGTTAATCATTCTAACAATCTTTCACCAAAAGTACCACACCAACAAGGCAGCTAAATCACACATACATGGTCATAACGACGGAATAGACATGCATGACTCGATCACATCCTCGTTTGAGTAAAAGCTAAGGTTAATGATTTGGAAAGGGAAATAAATTGTTGTTAAATAAAATTCACAAAACAAATAGATTAAGCCTGAACAAATAAGGCATATAGTTGCTAGAAACTTTCCTCAACCGTTCCATGATAAAGACTTAGAAATATATACACAAACATCTCGATCATAGAATGACAAAGACGACCTAAGTTGGGGTTCCCATAACGGTCAACTTCCCAATCATCCCTATTTATACATACTTTTACAAAGCAAGTGGTGATATCGGCCACTTTGTACAAAACTATACATCGTTGATTTTTACCACATATCAACGAATAATCGATCCTCCAAGTAATTTATCGGTTTAAGTTCAATGAACCGATTATCTTCATTCCATCCTTCTTTTTTGTTGTGGTTTTCTATTTTTCCATTTTTTTCAATCAACATAACAATACGAATCTCGATGTAATTTCACCATCTTCACCATCATAATTCAGCCGAATAATTTTTCTTTAAACACTTCGTCTTCAGATATAGAACATAATTGCGAAAGTAGCAAAATACACGAGCTACATACTTTTACATTCATATTGCATTGTGCAATTTTCCGACCTAACTAGAGATAGAAAATTTTACTTTGACACAGGAACTACAAAATTTTACACAAAAGCAACTAGCAACTTTGATTAAATAGGCTTAATCTACAGGGTAGGCTAAGGTGTAAAGGTGTAACGAAATAAACATTTGGGGTGAAAAAGACATGAATGGCTCAACAGGTTTTTCTAATGGTATCTTACTCTTATAGTGAGAGTAAGCAAAGGGTTATACGAAGGTTAACTAACCAGTGTGGTTAGTTAATATCACAACATATAGGCTTTTTGGTATATTCCTAAAAATTTACCAGTTAAACAGGTTACTCCATCTAAGTCAATAGTACTCATCATTGTGGTCTCGAGTGATATTCTAAGCCAAGTTCTAAAGTTCACTACATCACCGGCACACTCATAATTTTGTGGAATTTTTGGTAAATGTTTGGAAACGGAATAGGCTTAATTCTCACAATTTGATATTTAAGGGTTATTTGTATGCGAGGTTATTTAATTAGTAATTTTTACAAAAGTGTGCTATTTTTTTAAATTTGGCATAATTTTAAGCATATAGCATATTACTTGTAAAAAGAAGGACAAGTAGGCGTTCTAATTCTTCATCCCCCACTTAAATTATACAACGTCCTCGTTGTATAGATAAAACATTTAAAGAAAATGAGAAATAGAATTAGAACGAGGAACTCCCTAATATTTTGCTTAGGATGATTCTCCAATTTGAGTTCTTAAGCAAAAGTGTGTTGAAGAGGCGTCAGAATGCCCGTATGAGTTCAACACACGTCTTGTCTAGAGTATACCATCACTAATTCGTCGATTTCTTTACAGCAAGGTCCTGCATAAAAGTTTAGAAGACAAAACGTGCAGTTCCATCTCGGTTTTACAATGGTTACAATGCGGAAAAATAAACACACATACTGTACAGGGAGTCAATACGTCGTATCCTAAACCTAAGGATACGTCGTATTGTATCCTGTAAAAACAAATATTTTAAAGTTGTAGGAATTTAAATACGAAAATTAAAGACTGATAACGTCTAGATAGGTCCATACGCCGTATCTAAAGGGGTTCGATACACCGTATGGATGTCTGGGAAGACAAACTCAGCAAACAATTAAAAATTACAAAATTAAAAACAGCCGGGTTGCGTCCCGGTAAGCACTTTTCTTTCAGCCAGTCTTTAAGTTAGACTTTTTCTTCCTTCATTATTCTTCTACTTGCTCGCACTCGTCCCTACGTGCGAATTTCTCCATAATCTTTTGGCATGACACAAACTTCTTGCAAAATGGCATGCCGAGCACAACACCACTTGTTCTATCCATATCGTCAATGATTGTGAACCCTGAAATAATAGAAAAATTCCTAATGAAATAGGTATGTCAATCAAAGTTCTGGCCAAATTCTTCCCTTCATGATTACCTTTGTCCTTAATTATAAAATTATAAAATCATTTGGTTATCACATTAATGGACAAGGTAGGAAGGAAGTCGGCAATAACATGTTTATACCTAATCATACAAGAAAACTTCATTTTTAACC
Organism: Tanacetum coccineum; assembly: GCA_026074375.1. Taxonomy (NCBI): domain Eukaryota; kingdom Viridiplantae; phylum Streptophyta; class Magnoliopsida; order Asterales; family Asteraceae; genus Tanacetum; species Tanacetum coccineum. The sequence continues at coordinate 51,687 of BQNB010034019.1, forward strand.
ACATTTGTTAGTGGGCTCATTGACAATAATGCCTTTATTAATGGTTGGCTCAAATTTATTATCTTGATTCATCCTAGGTTCTAGAGGCATATCCAAATCATTTAATTCAATATAATCACCATAGTGTGGGTCAAATCAAGCTTAGTTTTGGAATCAAGATTCTTTTTTAACATATAGACCCTGGTAATTATGATAGTAGCAGGTTTAATGCTTTTGAAAA
>BQNB010034020.1:1724-51903 GCA_026074375.1 Tanacetum coccineum
GAGTTAGTTACACAACATAGGAATATGACAATTATAGGAACTAAGTGGGTGTTTAGAAATAAGTTAGACGAGAACAGTATTGTTTCTCGAAATAAGGCTAGGTTAGTTGCTCAAGGCTATAATCAACAAGAGGGCATCAATTATGATGAAACTTATGCCCCAGTTGCTAGACTTGAGTAAATTAGGATACTATTAGCTTATGCTTATGCATTAGACTTTAAACTATTCCAAATAGATGTAAAAAGTGCATTCCTGAATAGTTTTATCAATGAGGATGTATACGTGGCACAACCTCTAGGAATCATTAACTTTGAAAAACCGAATCATGTTTATAAACTAAAGAAAGCTTTATATGGTCTTAAACAAGCACCCAAAGCTTGGTATGATAGATTAAAAGCTTTCCTTATCAAACATGAATATAAAATGGGAATGGTAGATAACACTCTTTTTACTAAGAAGAGAAGTTCAAATCTCATCATCGTTCAAATATATGTCGATGACATCATATTCGGTTCGACTTGTCAAGACATGTGTGATGAATTTGAGAAAAATCATGCATGACGAGTTCGAGATGAGCATGATGGGTGAACTTAACTTCTTCCTTGGACTACAAATAAAACAAATAGAAGATGGTATTTTCTTTAATCAATATAAATATATTAAAGAAATGCTTAAGAAATTTGGCTTAGAAGAATCTAAACCAATGAAAACCCCCATGTCCTTCGATACCAAACTTACGAAAGATGAAGAGTGTGAGTCGGTAGATAGTACCAAGTATCGAGGCATGATAGGTTGTTTATTATACCTAAGGACAAGTAGGCCCGATATCATGTTTAGTATCTGCCTTTGTGTCCGCTTCCAAGAGGCTCCCAAAACCTCTCACCTTGAAGCGGTTAAATGTATCTTCCGATACATTAAATGAACTACGCACTTAGGATTATGGTATCCTAAAGGGACCGGCATAGAAACAGTAGTATATGCCGACTCTGATCATGCGGGAGACTATGTGGATCGAAAGAGCACTAGCGGTATTTTGATGTTCGTGGGATTCTCGAAGAAACAAACCTGTCGATCCCAAATCTAGATCAATTCCTTAGGTTGTCTAAGGTTAAATTACCTTGGATAAATCCAAAATAACTTATTGTAGAAACTTTGTATGTAAAACAAGCTCTCATCGACTATGACGTATGACTCGATGACGTACGACTCGACGACGTTCCCATCATGTGCGACAACAAAGGCGCGATTGACCTTAGAAAAAACCCGATGCAACATTCTCGTACTAAACACATCGAAATACGCCACCACTTTCTTCGTGATAATGTACAGAAAGGACATATCTCTATCAAAAAAGTGTCGTCTATCGACAATATCGCCGACATTCTTACAAAACCCTTTAAACCTAAATTGTTTAATTATCTTCGTCTTGGTTTAGCAATGATGGAACACATTTCATAAATCGTGTTAGTATGCTTCTCCTTCTTCTAGTCTCGATTCTAGTCCGCGTTTCATTCCGCTTCATGACAATTTAACAACTTCATCTGAAGCTTGTTAAACACTTTTAATTTGCAAAATGCAAATTAATTAGTCACTCTTCCTTGTAAATTCGTGTCAACATTTAAAAGTCCAAAAACCCGTAATACGGGAGGCCCTTATATCTCAGGCGACCCCAAACCATTTTCAGGCGGCCCCTTGATCGATATGAGACCGCCACTAGCAGACACCCATTATCTGCACATTGTCAAAAAGATTTCAAAACTCAAAACCAAAACCTCCTCTTCCCGCTGGTGCAACGAACACGAAACCAAAACCACCAAAACTCAAAATCAACCACCAAAACACTAATTGAAGATCAAATTAACACTAATAATCATTCCTAACATCATAAAGATCATCAACTGTAAGTCATTTCATCTATTTTCTTTCAATTTGAGTTTAGGATTCATGATGAACATAAAAATTAAAATTGGGGATTTTCCATTTTTCTTTCAATTTTGTACAATTAGGACTACTAGGATATAATGTATAACTAATATGCTTCCCTTATACATAGGATTTACATACACTAGTGAGTTTGTCAAAAATTGATTTTGAACCAAAACCTTAATTTTATTTTCAAATCACTCACGTTAGGAACATAATAAAATTGTTGTTATGCATTGTTAATACAACTTAAAAACGTTTTTAAACACATGCATAATGGTCTCATGAACAAAACTCGAGATACATAATTCATATGTAATTTTCGACATGTTTAGATGAGCAAAATCAAATTAAGGAGCGTTTGGGTTAACTCTTAGGATTTTATTTCTAGGTCAAGTTAATCGTTACTCCACATTTGTCATATTTAGGCACATGCTAGAAAAAATGTCCATATAATACTACAAGTAAATGATAATAAAATATGATTTCAATACTTTCTTTCTAGGTAATCATGCCTCGCAAATTATCTAAAGACCATAAAAATACAAGACACTACATTCCAATACTTTCACATGAATACCGTTCACCTATAAAAGAAAGACAAAGAAACCTTGAAAGTCACTACATTCATTGAGGGTGTGTTGTTTTTGGGAGGACTTTGCGGATCTACGCTATGATCGGCAGGTAATCCCTTAATTTAGTAATCTGGAGTATGAAGTTCCTTCTTGAAATCTATGACTAATTGTCCTAGCTCATATTGAAATTTTTATAGTCAATATCAAATAATCTATTTTGACGAAGGTCAAATGTTAATCGAATTTGTAATTCAAAATCAATTCTTTTCTTACACTCTTGAAGAATTTTCTCAAATTCTTGACATACCTTGTGAGGGTACTTGTGTCTTACCGACAAGTGGTCACTTGATGAGTTGGCATATGGTTATCCTAGTGATGGTCCCCATACCAAACAAACTCCTATCCTTGTTGACATTAATTTTATAGTATTCGTAAATGATCGAGAAGGTCTGGTCACTCGCACCCGTCATAGGCAAAAAATTGATGTTCAATATTATTAAATTCTCACTCGTGAAATTGTGTCAACCCTAAAGCCTTTGGAAGAAATTATCCGAGAAAATATTTTCTGTCTTGGGGGTAATCGGAACCATGTTCCAGCGTGTCTTTGTTACATGCTCTATTTTACCTTATGGTATGTTGTTAACCAGTTTGTTTAAATTTTTAATGAGTGAAAGTCCCGAGTTAGTCAATGAGTCTTATGTCTTGTATGATCGTGTCATGAATCCTCTTACCGCTCAACAAGAATGAAAGACTAGAAAGGATTATGGTACGAGAAGAGGTCGTCACTCCACTTCTTCTTCCACCGCCTTCGATCAACCATCCTCCTCTCATCTCAAACAATGATGATGATGATGAAAATGAAGAAGGGACCTCACGTGTAAAGCATTAAAAAATAAAACCTTCCCCTTCTCGATTTGTAATTCATTAACAAATGGCCTATCCTCAAGTCTTTCAAAACCCACCAAACATTGACCCTGACATGGAACCATTTTACACCCGCCAAACCGAAATCATCAACCGTCAAGTTCAATTACGAGATGAGCATCGTGGTGGATTAAGGTCAACCAGGAAAGGCTTGAGGAACTTGTGGAGAAACATGAAGAAGAAGTGAGCAATTTGGAAAATTACTATATGACAATATTAATTATATTTACTACTTTATTATGCTTAGGTACTTAAACTTATGCGATTTAGTAGTAACTTAGTACGTAGTACGAGCAACATAACTTGCCTTGTATGATCATTTCATTTTATCATCCTAAACCCTTGCTTGCATGCACCTTGATACACTATGGTTACTTATATGATATTATGCATGATTATCTCTTAGTTAATATACCTATATGTGCTTGTTTAATAGAATTTAGGATAGTTAGTTTTGTGCATCTGATTATTAGGTATTAGATTATTCAATTAGTGGATATATAGATTGACTACAAAAGGGTGACTTTAGGAAATTTTTCTGGACTTGTTTTATAAAAAGTTGAAAAACTAGAAAAATTATACTCCTCCAGGAAACGCCCCCCATAAATACTAGGCGGACCCTAAATATATCTGGGACCACCATATAATTATGGGACCGCCATCAGAGTCATGGGAATTTTAGTGTGACTACATGATTTTCTGTGTAGTTGACTATCCTCTCCACTAGACACAGCTATACTTTCTGCATTTTGCTAAACCACTTTTAGAATCTATTTTCTTAATCCTCATGCTTTGCCTCTTTAATCCTATGCTTCCTAATTAAATAAGTCATCCTTCCCACTCTTCTTATTATCTTCATCTTCTTCAAACCCTCCTACCATGGATTCTACTCAACCTTCCTCCTCTAATCCTTCCAAAAAAATCAAACTAACCATAATCCCACCTAGACAACTCTTTGTCAACATCTCTAGTGATGAAGATGTCACAACTACACCTTTACTCATAACAACTTCCTCTTCTCCATCTCCACCAAATGCATCATCAAAAACTCCATTAACCAAAGATACATCTTCTACATTTGGCACTACCTCTTCCTCACTTGAATCAAAACCTTAACCCTCACCTCCTACTTCTAATGATACACCTTCTCCTCAACTATCTAATCCTTTTCTTGAAAATATCATGGATGCACCTCCAAGACCCTCACATCCACTTCCATTCTAAAGTCATCCCTCCTTAGACATCACTCTTTCCTTGTCACCGTTCACCCCTAGTGAACACTTCTTGATACTATCATCACACACATCTCCACCTGAACCTCACCACCTATCATGGGTCATCCTCTTACTACAACTAGTCAAGATTACCATGGTCCAACAAGCATAATGTTGTTCTCACAAACCGAAATCTTATCTTACCTTAAGAGATGAAATGAACATCAGTTTGCATCACTTAGTATCTTGCTCCACTACTCACGAGGCAATCACTTCACACAATATCCACCTCAACCTTGAAATGTTTTTCAACAATCACATAATAATTTCACCCCAACCTTTTGCTCAAAAGTCATCTCCTATGAATCATGAATCATCTAGGATTTATGTAGTATTAAAACTCTTTGTTTAACTTAACTTTATGCATAAGTTCTTGTCTTCTTGTATGAGTTAATTAGTTATGCCTACTATTGTATGAGTTTCTTAATTATTGAATGAAACTCTTTTATAGGTGACTTGAATTTAGTGTTATGCTTAAAGATATTTGTCTTGCACTTGTACCTCTAACTTTGTTTTGTTGCAAATAATTTTCAATAATGTCGATACCCTTGGGCTCGCAAACGAAGGGACCAACACAAGGGAAGTCTTGATATCGTCGACTTCTTTCTTTCTACAACAATTCGATGATCATCTTTTTTGAATTTGACAAAAAAGAGGAGAAATGGAATGAAACTCATTAATAATCTTAAAACATTTAACTTTATACAAAATGAGTTTATATTTTGTCATCATCAAAAGGGGGAGATTGTTAATACAAATAATGTCTAAAAATATTCTTTATATTTTTCGACCTCTCAATGTTTTAATAATAACAAAATGTAAAAACGTTTACGATAAAAATAAACGTTTATAAATTATTAATCGTAAAATTCCATTTCTAAGATTAGTGATCACTTAAGGTATGTACAAACAAATCATTAAGCATGATTAGTGATCAAGAAAATATTTCTTTCTTAACCCTTACATTTTCACAAAAGTATTTCTACAAAATAAATAATACTTTTTGATAAAAGAAAATATTTTATTTAAATAATAAAATTTGAATATGGTTTTCCTCCTAAAATGGAAGCTTCAATACCAGATACAACCTTCCCCACAAAAAGACAAAAATAGGAGCGTACTCTGGTGGCGGCCCCTTTGTAAGGCCTGCGACCCCCCATATATATCCCTGGTGACTGCCAGGGACCCAAACGTAAACTAATCGTTGAAATCCTATCTATAAATACTGCACTATTTCTGGCAGAAAAACACACCTCTTGTTTGCACGAATTGTTTCTAGTCTTGCTTTCTCCTCCCCCCCCCCCCCCCCCCCCCCCCCCTCTACTAAAACCTTGTTTCTCTCACTTAAAATCTCTTGATCCTATCATTGAGGTTTGATCTTGTTTTAATTATTCCAATATCTTCTTCACATGCTACTCCTCTCAATCTCTATCACTGCAAGAGAAGAAACATTCGGTATTCGCCAAGAAACCAAATTGTATAATAGTGATCTCATCCTAATCTTCTTCTTTCTAATCAGTCAATCTCTATATGTAAGTTAATAATCTTATAGAAAATAATGTGAATTCGAATTCTGTGTAAATTCCGATAGTTAGATCTGTAGAATTGTTTCTAGAGCTAAGATTAGGGACAGCAGAAATTTAGCTTAGTGTCGGAAAATAACGTAAGCGACATGTAAACGGTTTTCTCTGCCTAAAGGGAGCTTGTTGACATAGTGAAATATCTGAGTAGTGATACTCTGGAGTGAAGTAAGCGAAGAGAGCTTCGAGCCGAACCACTAAATCACTTGGGCTCGTTTGTTTGATTGTTCCTTTTCTTATCTCATTATATTGATGTCATTATTATTTAGTAGTAGTTTTAGATATTTACAAATGGTTGATATCTATTATTGTTTGTTTGAACATACAACTCGAATCTAAGTATTTTGAAAGAAAACTTTTAAAACATAAAACAAACCTGTAACAATCCTCAACCCCCCCCCCCCCCTTTTAGTTTTCACAATGTGAAATCAAAAGATCTAGATCTTTGGCATGTTATTACCTATGGTGATTTTCCTTCCCGTTTAAAATAATCCCGATACCTAAAAGGATGACATTGAACCATTTGACAAATAAGCGATGATCTTAAAAAAAACTTGCTAAAAATAATGAAGCCAAAATGATAATTTATAATCCTTTGCCACGTAAAGAATATGAAAGAATTTTTATGTGTAAAACCACAAAAGAGATTTGGGATACTTTATTAATCACTCACCAAGGTAATAGTCAAGTCAAAAATAATAAAATAAATCTTCTTGTTCAACAATATGAACAATATTAATGATACCGAAAGAGGCAAACGAACGATAATAGGATCTGCTAGATTAAACAACAATTAATTACTAGTCCTAAAAATTAAACACCCCCATCTTAGACAATAATTAGCATCGAAAAGCTAAATAGGGGAATAAATTCCTTACTCAACAGTCATAATCATAGAAAACGACTCAAAAGAGACGTTTTGGAAAATTTAGTTATCATTCAATATTATTTCAGAGTTTTACAAAAGGAGGTCCCAAAATACATATGAAAACATAGAATTATGAATGATACAAGTTTTGGAACATCCTCAAGGCCAAAGCACTCCGTCCAAGGTTTGCTTAATACCTGAGAATAAACAAATCTAAAAAGGTCAACACAAAGGTTGAGTGAAATTCATAGGTTTGAAATGTAATAGTTGAATACAAGTCAATGTAATAGTAATAATTGCAACGAATACAATTATCATGGAAAACAATATTATTGCACTAAGCTCATGACACCAAAGCCTTAAGTAAATGTTATTCCATACGTTGTGGCCCAAGCGTGCTTTGCAAACACCCGGAGTTTCCTCAAATGAAATGCGTCCGCTGCCAATCTTATGTACCCAAGAACCGACGGAAAGTTCATGTCCCAAATAGATCTTTAACAGGGGAGCGGTAGTGACATTATTCGCGCTTATTTCGCAAAGTAATTAACGGTTCATGATAGTGGGGCCTTATGGAAAATGGAGGTAACTTAGGCAATAATATATCAGGATAGCATACAGTTTGAAAATACTTGTATTTATGTTATAGAGTATCTCCCCATGGAGTTTAGAAAAAAAAGATTTAAATGCGAGGCTATGAACTCACCTTGATAAGGTAGTTGATTGATTTGAAATTTAATTCAAATGGAAATAAACAGCCTCGTCACGCAACCTGGGGTAATATGTCATGTCTCAGTTTGATTGTTGATATTCCAAACTTTATTTCATAAAGTTTAACGTAAATATTCATTTGGTTTATTAACTTGTGAAAATATCGTATCACTGTTCGGGCTATCATAATCCAGAGGTCATGTAGTAAACGTTTGAGGAGCTAGGACACTTTAAATCGTAAATCCAGCAACTCGTCAAAACGTCTACCCAAATGAAGCCCCTCACATGAAATTCCCTAGTAACGTGATACGTTATAGTGTAAATGATAAGATTTTATCTTTTAAGTTTCTTCAAAAGTTAGTAGATGATAAATTATGTTATATATATAACATAATTGTTTTATGATGTTTCGATCGATAAATGATAACGACAAATGTGTCGGGCTTTAATAAAATCGAGTCTTATAATATTTAAATATATTTTTATACTTAATATAAAAATATTACATTTTATACCCTTGAGAATATGAAAATGACAATATATACCCTTGGTATATATATATTTACAAATTTAACCCTTTACTTTATATTTAAAACATTTAAACCTTTAACTTTGAAATATGGCAAAACAGGCCCTTGTGGTTTTAACTTTAGGATACTTACACTTTCAGCCCCTCTAGTTTATAAGTTTCAAAATGTTACAATATATACCCCTTTGCATGAAACGTTTTGCATTTTAAGTCCAAAATCCATAATTCTTGTATTTTTGATCTCAAAATCAATTTGCAGCTTATAGCTTATTACTATAAGCTAAAATAAGTAAGTTTTACAAGCTTGTAGCTTATGAAAAAAGCTTATGAGCTTAAAAATCCAAAATGGGTATGTTTGGTTTAGAAAATTAACCCGATGGGTTAGAGCCTTTAGGATAAGTTTTAATGATTATAAAAGTGATAAGTGAGATTATAGAAACAGCTTATTACAACAGCTTATGGCTTATAGCTTATTAGGTTTACAAAATGAGCTTTTTAGGGTTTTAGAGTTTTAAGGGTTCGATTAGGGTTCGGTTTTAGTTTAGGGTTTCTAACATGGTTTAGCTTGATCAAAGGATTAAAACAAGGTTCATACATGATCTTAAACATAAGTAGAGCTTATTGAACAAGATAGAAGACTTACCAGTACACGAAATGATGAAATGGGTCGAAACAAGCAATTATAACCCGAAATCCTTAGGAGATGAATCAAGAGCTTCTCTTTCTTAATCTTGGCTTCCTACTTAGCTTAACCTTCTTCCTATTCTTCCTTAGCTCAGCTAGAACACCATTTCAAGTATGTGTTTGAGTTTATGGTGAGTTATGAAGGTATGGGTGTGTTTCGGCTATATATATAGGGACGAATGGAGTGGAAGTCAAGTAAACTTAGAGTAGTGGCCAAGTAAACTTGGAGTGGTGGCCAAGGAGTAAAGAGTGGTGCCCAAGGAGTTTTACTTGGAGCCTAAGGTGGTGATAAGGTGGTAGTGAGGGTGCTTGGTTGATACATCATTAAAGGTCATAACTGTTTTTAGACAGCCAACATCAGTCCCGATGAATTAGTTGTCATTTACAAACCGTAATTCCGATTAAGCTCAAACCAGTGAGCATGGTTAGATATTTGAGTCTTCTAAAACTGTTAGTTTTACATATTTAGGGGTTACTATACAAAAATCTAGAGATAACAACCATTTACTACAGGTGTGCAGAATCTGCGCACCTTTGCCATTTCGGCTATAACCAATTCATCCGACATCGAATCGGGTCGAATCACCTGGCAAAATGATCACAAGATATAGGGCTACAACCTAGTATTTTTTTCTTAATACCCAACATCTACTGTTTTTGCTCAGATCCTATGTTTTATCAACTGATCAGATTCTAAAAATTTAACTATGAACTTGGTTCGAACTAGTTTAAGTGGCATCGGGTTTACTAGGGTTTTTGGGTTAGGACGAGTGATAGAGGGAAACTAGGATTCAAATGTGGTGCATTGAGTACTTGTAACTTGTGTCTAAGAGGTTGTACGAGATCCTTTAGAAAAATGGAGGGAAAATGTATATTTTGAATTCTATGCATTGTCGAATTGTACATTGTGCTTCAAGAGGTTGTACATTGGTTTATGAGGGAATTATATTCAAATATTATACATAGATAACTTGTATACTTGTCTTATAATTTACTTTGGAAATGCAAGTGACGTTGCTCATAATGAGTGGAATAAAGGAAAAATATTCCCGTGAAAATGGTTGTACTTATTTAATAAGTAGATATTTCATTGATGGAATATTGCATCTAATTTAATAGATGGTGATTATAGATAAAAATTGTGGGGTGTTACATTCTCCTCAACCTTAAAAGAATCTCGTCCTGAGATTTGTTGGATTGTTGGACGTGTGTTTGAAAACGATGTTGGTACTTGGCACGAATTTGATCTTCGCATTCCCACGTAATTCTGGTCCTCTTTAGAGTTTCCTCTTATTGACTATAGGGATATCGACATTTTGTCTTAAGTGATTGACTCTCTCGATCCATTATTTTCCACTGGTTCTTCAACAAATTAAGTTGGTCATCTTAGTGATGCTCTTTTATTGATGATGAGGGAGTTTGTCAGATTGGCATTTCTTTAGCATTAAAAATCGCTGGTAAGTATTGTGAACGTTACTGAGTTCTTCTGGAAGCTCAAGTGTGTATGCCACTGGATCGATCCTTTTAAGGATCCTGAATGGTCCAATGTACCGGGGGTTAAGCTTTCCTCACTTTCTAAATTGGATGACACCTTTCCGATGTGACACTTTTAACATAACACGATCTCCAACTTGGAATTCAAAGGATTTCGCCCTTAAATGGGCGTAACTTCTTTGCCGGTCTCTTGAAGCTTGCATACTAGCGTTGTCAAATTGTGTATATTTTTTTGGTGGTTTTGATGGAACTTATCTCTGGTCCCGTGAGTTGAAACATCTCCAATTCCGGAGCCCAGCAGACAGTTGATCTCACCTTTCTGACCATAAAATGTGCCTGAATGGTGCCTGCCTTTATTACTGGCATGGTAACTGTTATTGTAAGAAAAATTCTACCAATGATAAAAAGTGTCTTTTCCTTTCCTTTTCCAAATCTTATAACACTAGGCTCAAAGCATATCTTGAGTGTTTGGATGGTCTTTCACTTTGTCCATCGGTTTCAGGATTGATATGTCGTTACTATTCTAATTGAGTACCCAAGCATTCTGCATTTGGACTGCAGAATCTGGACTCATTGTGAATGACTGTCACGATCCGAGATGATGGATATCGGCACTCCATGTCGTGAAACAACTATCTTCCATTTTATATACAACCTTGTAAGGGTTTCCATACTATTTATTGCTCTGGTAGGGATAAAATGTGTTGATTTGGTAAGACGGTCTACAATGACCCAAATTGTGTCATGTCCGCTTGATGTTTTTGGTAGTTTTGTAACGAATTCCATCGTTATTCTTTCCTATTTCCATGTAGGAGTCTCTGGTTGTATCAGTAAGCCGGATGGCTTCTGAAATTCTGCTTTAACTCTAGAGCATGTTAAACACTTGCACAACAATACTCAGCTTTGATTGCTTCATGGTTAGGTCAACCAATAGAGTTTCTTTTTTAGACTCCTGATTACATCTTTGTTTGAACCAGGTCGTGGATGAATATTTCGATTTATAAGATTCATGCATGATCAAGTCCCTCAAATTACTAAAGAGTGGTAACCAACTTCGATTCTTGATACATCGGGTTCTATCAGAACGTACTTTAAATGCTTTATCATTCCTCAATGGTTCTCAGCTTTGATTGTTCTCTTATTTGATTGCATCGGTTTGAGCTATCGAGGATTTGTGATGTAATTTTGGGTGAGGTTCATAACTAATTCTTAACTCGGAGTGGTTTGAGTGTTCGTTCCGGCTTGTGCATCTGCTATACATTTGCCTTTCCAGGATGTAAGGAATTCTCACAATTGTTATCTGTAAGAAATTATAACCAACGGTAGTGTGTTCTCATGTTCAACTCTTTCTGATCAAGGAATTGCTGAAGACTTTTATGATCAGTGAACACATTACACTTTGTGCTATACAGATAGTGTCTCCAAAATTTAAGAGCGAACACTACTGCTCCTAATTCAAGGTCATGTGTGGTATAGTTCTCTTCATTAGGCTTAAGTTGTCGGGATGCAAATGCAATAAATTTTTCTCTTTGCATTAACACTGCTCCAGGACCTTGATGTGATGCATCACAGTAATTGACAAAATCATCGCCATTGCCTTCTGGTAATGCTAAGATTGGAGCTTCACACAATTTTTGTTTTAACAGTTGGAAAGATGACTCTTGGTTTTCTCTCCAGATATACTTGTTTTTCTGGGTTAATCCAGTCAAAGACTATGCAATCTTCAAAAAATCTTTATAAATCTTCGATAGTAACCGGCAAGTCCTAAGAATTGGCGTACTTCTGTAGGTGTGGTAGGAGATGCCCAATTCTTAACTGCTTCAATCTTGGCGGGGTCAACTTACCAAGGTCATCACTGTCATTAGTGGGATAACAGAGAGCACCAAAGACATGGAGATAAGATAAGTCAGGTTTTCTATCATGGAGAAGTTCATATGGTGTTTTGTTGTGACATTTTCAGATTAGTGATCGGTTTTAAGTATAACAAGTTGTCGCGACTGCTTCTGCCCAAATAAATAATGGAGCCTTTGAAAAGATCAACATGGTGCGAGCAACTTCCACTAAGGTACGGTTCCATCTTTTGACAACGTCATTCTATTGTGGAGTACGAGCAAACGATGTTTGATGTGAGGATCGACTGTCTTTCCATAGGTAAGATCTTGTGTCTGATTGACAAATTCAGTGCCATTATCAGTCCTGATGTTACGAACAGTTGCATTCAGACGAACTTGAATCATTTTCAGAAATTTAACCACAAACCTGGAACTTCATCCTTTGAACGTAGAAATTTCACCCATGTAAACCGAGAATAATCATCAATGATAACCAGTATATATTTTCTCCCATTGATACTTTGAATCCTCATTGCCCCGCAAAGATCCATATGCAACAAATAGAGTTTTTCTTGAATGGAGTCTTTAGCTTTGGGTTTGTGGGAGTGTTTCTTGCTTTTACCAAGAGCACAAGCAGATTACAAGTGATCCTTCTGATACTTTAGTTTTGGAAGACCTCGGACAAGACCTTGTTTGGCAAGAGAAGTGATATAATCAAAGTTTAAGTGAGAAAATCTTCGATGCCACAACCAAGACTTGGTTTTTGAGGCCTTAGACAAGAGACATATAGGAGAGGATAGCAACAAATTTTCCATAGATAAAGTGTATAGGTTTGAAACTCTTGATCCCTTGAGTAGATCCACACCTTCTAAGTCACGAATGAAACAGGTGTGTTTGTGAAAAGCTACTTCAAGATCAGAATCACAAAACTGTCCCACAGAGAATAAGTTGTGTCCTAACCCTTCCACATAGTAAACCTGAGATATTGTAACATTTCCCATTTGATGGTCTCCATAACCCATTATCTTAGCAATATGATCATTCCTGAATTTGAGGGTACCCAAAAATTTACTGACGAAGTTGATGAGTTGAGAGTGATTTTCGGTCATATGCTTAGAGCATCCAGAGTCCAAATACCACAGAACAATTTGGACAACCTCATAGAGGACGTCTGAATCACATATTGAAAGATTTTCCATCAGAACCGCTTTAGCGAAGATATATCATCATAATCCGAGTCATAAGCATCCAAATCTTCAGTCTGGAAAGCTAAATTTTGAGGGCATTGTCTTGCCCTGAGCAATGGAGAGCGTCTTTATTCCAGGGTCTGCTATGATGCACAGGTTGCTCTCTAATCTAAAATATTTTTTGCCAGCTTCTTGTGCTTCGACTAACATCTGCTTCTCCTTAAACCATGCAAAATTTCTTGACCTTTTTAACTGAGTGCACTGTCTCCCTATATGCCCTTCTCCTTGAAAGTTGTAACACTTCACAACTCTTTGTTGACTCGCTTCATAAATTTCTCCTTGATGTTGTAGCAATTCCTCTATTTCTAGTGCAGCAAAACCTGAGTTTGTCTTTCCTTGAACTTGTTGAACCGTGAATATTCCATCTTTGAAGGGTTGCCTGATCTTCTGGGATTGGAAAGACCGTTTGAGTTGATTGTTTGAAGGGGGAAACCTTGATGCCACAATAGATAGGAATGTCATTGCTTTGTTAAGGCAGTCAATCTGATCTTTCCTTACTGAAATGTAGGAACAGCGAGACTAGAGTCCAACTGAGGAAATTCAGCTTGAGATTGTTCTGTATCACTGACGGACGATATGAATGGTTGTGGTGATACTGATTGATGTCTACTAATTGACTGGAGTGTGATGTGTTTGCATGATGAATATGTGCTGCCATAAATCTAGTGGGAATTATGAGTGGGGTATACATTGAAGAAAACCGAATGGTTGTGTAGATTGAGAAGGTATGTATAGATTTTGAGAGTTGGCTTACCTATGCAAGATGAATCCCGGATATCTTTAGCATGATACGTACTTCATTAGCATGTCATTCATGTTGACTGAGGTATGAATACAACTGATCATAGTTGGTGGTATACAAACTCTTTGCTAACTTCACATCAGTGACAAACTTGCTCCATTCCGGTAGAAGAGCATTCAAAAACTTGGTATTGACTTGAACTTGCTGCATTGTCATCCCAATAGTATACATGTCATTAATCAGCTGAGAGAATATCTAGTAGTGCTCATACAATGTTTTACCCTGAATAAAAGTAAACTTATCAAAAAAGTTGTACAATCTGCATTCACGTTCTTGATATGATAATTCAGTGCCTTTCATTAGTAGCTTGACTCTATCCCAAATATCCTTAGCTGCCTCTTGATGATTAACAAGTGCATACACATCAGGTGGAAGACCGTGAAGAATGATATTTGTTGCTTGAACATCACAGTCATCTTGAAGTTGTTGTGCTTTAAATGAGTTCAGGAGTATTTCTTAGGGTTTTGTCTGTACATCTTCTTCAGAGATGTTGGAATAGACCAATGGACCATTGGCCGATTGATTCAAGCATCATTCTACCTTGTTTTCCCCCCCCCACCCCACTTTATGAATAGAAGTATAACGACTTGCCCCATGAATCGTACATTGATCTTCTCAAGCATTGGAGGACGATTCTCAGCTCCAGCAATAATTATGTATTATGCTAAAGTAGTCATCCTGCTTTAATTGAAAAGTAAAATGATTAAAGATTGATCGAACAGTGATAAAGGATGATTGTGTTAAGAGATGTTTTGTTTGGTGGTTTAAGATGGTTATATTTACAGGATTCTTACTTAATCTTACTAAAACCGAAAAATCAAGTATTTCACACGCGGCTCGTTTGACAAGAGTAAAACTAGCCATAATAAATAAAAAATCTTTTTTGTGATTAATGTAATGTTTTTCGATTGGAATATGACCTGTAAATGTTTCGCATGCAAATATGAGAATCGTATGTTTCGCTTGAATTATGACAATGTTATGTTTCGCTTGAAATATGAACATTGGCAGATTTGTTTTGCCAACTACGTATTTCGCTTGAACTAACAAACCTGTCATTAAAATCAATTGATAATCATAAATCGCTCTGTTATCATGAATCGCTTGTAACATATTTTCGTGAAAACTTCTTCTTGATCTTTTTGCCTCCTGGTGAAACGCCTCCTGAATCCAAAACACACTCTTTTATCTCTCTGGTATCTACTCTGCTGAAACATTTAATTCGCTTGACCTAAGGAGAATTAAGCAGAGTTTCGTTTCTTAGAAATGACATAAATCGCTTGAAGTCAACCTGTCATAAATCGCATGAAACATTTTCACTTGAAACATATTTCGCTTAACTACATAAATAGCTAGTTTCAAACATATTTCGCTAGCTCATAAACATGTTTCGGCTAGTTTTTATGGCTTTTCATCAAAAACTGTATTTTTTCGCACCAACAAGACCAAAAAACACACCCTTTTGACGTTTTACCTTGATTTTTCTTGCACAACTAGTTATCTTAGGCCTAGATCTTGCTTAAAAACATAAACTTTAACACTTTTAAACACAAAAATCCGGGCTTTGATTTTGAAAGCACGTAACCAAAAAAATAACTAAAGTAACAATCGAAACAAGATATAAACGCACACAAGCTCACGATATCACCCCATGGCGACTGATACCAATTGTAGAAGTATCAAATCACTTAACAAATGAAGGTAAGAAAGTCTAGAGAGAGAAAGGGAGGGTTGTAACACTTAGAGAGAGAAAGAAAGGAAATGTGTATTATATGAAAATGAAACAACCAATCCTCACCAAGGTGTGGAGAAGGGTATTTATACCTATTAATAGGATACCCAACGTCCGTCTTAATCATATCTTATGTGACTCGGTTTTAGCTTGGTAAAGTTTTCAAATATTACGCTTACGAAGTATTCTAATGATATATTGAAATGTTGACGAGTCTTTTCTCGATTTTCTATCAGGATGCCTAGTGCTTGCCTTCACGATATAACGCCACGAAAACATCATGTGTTTGATAATTATATTTTAGTTAATAAATCGAATTAATTTAACCCTTTCTGGGTTTATATTTATCGTATGAATAAATAAATATGGTATTAAAGCTAAATGAGTATATTTGTTATGTTTTTTGATTTCTGTGTATAAATAACATAAAGATGAAAAGAAAAGACTAAAGCAATTAGCTTCTTTGATTTGTGTATTCTCGTCGTAGGTTTTGTGGATTAGTATTGCGTGTCCGTTTTCTTTTGTGTGTTTTGTTTAAAATTGGTTAGGGTATGGTTGTTTACCTAGTTGCTTAAATTAACTTCAATCTTTTGGGGTTAATCCAATTATTCCCTTAACTCGATAATACACAATAACTAGATTTAGCTAAATTGGGATCTTGGCGTGGAGGGACGTGGGTTTTGTCTTATCGACTTTTTAATCCCGGTATATTCTTTGTTTACAGGGTAGTTTTGGTGTTGATCGAGGAAGAACGTTATTCTAAGTTAGTGGTTTTGATTGTGTTTGTATGGTATTTTCGTTATGGTCGGGGTTGGGTGTGGGACGGGAGAGCAGTGTTGGAGTATAGTAGGGAGAGAAGAAGATTAGGGTATCGGTTAGTATAATTTACTAAACGGGAACTTCGCAGGTTATTTGTTGGGTGGGTGGGGGGTTATGTGGTAGTGGGGTGTTTGGGGTGTGGGGGGGTTGGGTGTCTTGGTCGTTTGGTTTGTGGGAGGTTTGAGGGGGGTTGTGGTGTTTTGCGTGTGACTCGTTGTGTGATTTGGATGGGGATGGGTGGGGAGTGTTTGTAGGGTATAGGGCGATGTGCATAGTAGGTGAGGATGGCGAGTTAGGTCTGTAGAAGTGCCCAGTTTGTACTGGTGTTCGTGTTGTTTGTGATGTTGTTAGGGTATTGTCGAGGTGGGTTCGGTTTTTTTGTTTTGGTGCTGGTCTTTGGTGTTGTGTGTTTTGTTTTTATCGTGGTGGGAATTGGGTGTAGGTTGTGGTTTGTTTGTTGCCTAAGCGTGTGTCGTGGCTCCGTGTATGGGTTGGTTTTTGTTTTGGGTGTTTGTTGTTTTTTGCAGTGTTGTTGTGTGTAGGTTGTTTGCGTGTTGTGCGTGGTGTGATGGTCGTTTGATTAGACAGGTTGTGCTCGTGGTGGTTTGTTTTGGCTAAATTAGTATCGGTGTATGTCGGTTTGGTCTGTGTTACGTTGGTGTTTAGTGCAGTCTTTTTTGTTGTTGCTGTTTATGGGTGGGTTCCGGGGTTTGCTGTATAGTTTGGCGAGGTGGGTTTTTGTCGGGGTTGGGTTGTGTGTTTTGTATCTTGTTTGGTTTCTTGTGTTAGTCGTAGTGTAGGTTGATTGGTTGGGTTTTGTTGGTTGTGTGTATGTGTATGCTTGTGTTTGGGGTTTTTGTGGTTTAGTTGTGTTGGTGTGTTTGGCTGTTGTTTGGTAGTGTAGTTTGTTTGTTGGTTTTTGTTGTGGTGTTGGTTGTTTTAGGTCTTTTAGGTTTTAGTTGTTGTGGTGGTTCTCTGTTACTGTAGGGTGTTTTGGTTGTTGAGTGGTTGTTTTGTTGGTTTGTGGTGTGGTGTTTTGGGTGTGTGGTGTGTGTTTCTGTTTGTGTGTGTAGGGTTTGGTGTGGTGTGTGGGTGGTGTTGTTGATGTGGGTCTTGGGTTTTTGTAGTTTGGGTGTAAGTTTTGGGGTGAGTTATCGTTTCTTCGGTGGTTTGTCTTGTGTTGGTTAATTTATTTGTGTGGCTTTGTTGTTGTTAAGTAGACTCGTCAGTTTGTGGTGTGGTGGTTGTGGATATGCTTGTAGGTGTTTTTTTTGTGTTGTGTCGTTGTTGTTGTGTAGGTGGTTTGTTGTGGTGTTCGCTGTGTTGTTGTTGGAGCGGGCTTTAAGTAGGGTGTTTTAAAGGTTAGTAGGTGCTGTGTTGTTTTGTGTGGTTGTTGTTGTTTAGTGTGGGTTTTTGTGTTGGTGGGTTGTTTTCTGTTTTTAGGGTGGATGTGGGTTGTGTTGGTTTTGTGTTAGGGTTGTGAGGTTGTTGTGTGTGTTGGTTGTAGGTTGGTGTTGTTATAGTAAGTGGTAGGAGGTGTGGTTGTTTGTGTGCTGTGGGGGTCGTGTTTTTTTTGGTGTTTGATGTTTTGTTGGTTTTTTACTTTTTAGGTGGTTTTTGTGTGGTGTTTGTGGTGGTGTGGGCGTTCGTTTGTTTGTAGTGGTGTGGGTGGTGTTGTCTTTTAGTTTTTTGTTGGTGTAGCTGTGTGTTGTGTGTACTCTTTTGGTTTTTTGGTGGTTGTTGGCGGAGGTGTAGTTTTGGCTGTGGTATTTGTTTGTTGTTTTATGTTGGTAGTTTGGTGAGTTTTGTTGTTTGCGGTCTGAGTGGTTTTTCGTTTTGTTGAGATTGTGTGTTGTTTCTTTACGGTGATTTGTTAGGTTTATGTTGTTTGTGGCTGTTTGTCTGTGCGTTTTTTGTGGTTTTGTTTTTCGTTGTTGTGGTTTTCGTTTTAATTGGTTTTGTTTTGTGGGGCATTCGGTTTGTGAGTGTTGTGTGGTTTTTGTATTGTGGTTCTGTTTGGGGGTTTTTTTTGTGTTTGGTTTTGTTTCGTGTGGTTTTTCTCTTTTGGTTGGGTGGTTGTTATAGGATGTACTTGTTCGCTGTGGGTTGTTTGTCGGTGTGTCGTTGTTTTGGGTGGTTGTGTGTTGTAGTTGTGCTTGTGGTGGGATTTTGTGGTGTTTTTTGTGTTTTCGTGTTGTTGTGCGTTGGTGTGGTTGTGTTTCTTGTTGAGGTTTTTATGTTGTTTTAGTTGTGTGTGTTTGGATGTCGGCGGTTTTTGTGTGTACGTTGTAGTCTGTACTGTTGTTGGTGTGTTTGGTATTTGGTTGGTGTTTGGTTTATGTGGCTGTTGTGTGTTTGGTTAGGTCTGTGTGGTTTAGTTTGTGGGGTTGGTTTGTTGTGTGGTGTGGTGTTGCTTCGTTTGTTTGTAGTGGTGGTGGTTTCAGTTTGCGGTGGTGTTGTGTGCATTCGTTTTGAGTTGGGCTGGGGGGTGTGGTTTATAGTGGTCTTTTTTTGTGTGTTTGGTTGGTGGCTGGTTTGGTGTTGTGTGGGGGTGTCGTGTTTTTTTTATTGTGGTGCGGTTGGTGTGGTGTTTTGCTTTGTTTTTTGGTGGTGTTGTGTGGTTGTGGTGGCTTAGTTATTGTTGTTTGGTGGTCGTTTTGGTTGTTTTTGGATTTTTTGGTAGGTAGTGTGGTGTGGTTGTGGATGTTGTTGGTTTTTTTGTTGGTGTTTGTTAAGGTTTCTCTTTTGGTGTCCTTGCTGTGGTTTTTTTGGTTTTCGGTGTATGTGTGTGGTGTGGTTTTTTTGTTTTTGTTTTGTTTGGGTTTGTGTGGTCGGTTGTGGGTTTGGTTGTGGGGGGTTTGATTTGGTTCTTGGTTGTGTGTTGTGGTTGTGGTGTGGTATGTTTTGGGTTTTTTTGTTGTTTTGGTGTTGGTGTTCTTTGTGTTGTGTTTTTATATTGTGGTTGTTTGTGGTTGTTTGTTGTGGTGTTCGGATGTGATGGGGGGGTTTTTGTTGTGGTGTTTTGATGTGTGGTTTTGGTTTCTTGGTGGTTTGATGTTGTTTGTTGTGGTATGGTGTTGGTTGGGCGTTGTTAGGTTGGTTTGCGGTGTTTCTGATAGTTGTTTTGTGGGGTGTTTATGTGTTGTCGGTGTTAGTTATAAGTGTGAGTGTTGCTTGTTTTGGTTGTGGTAGGGTTTGTGTCGTGTGTTGTTGGTTATTGCGTGTTTTGTTGTGGTTGTGGTGGTGGTGGTGTGGTGTGTGTTTTGTGTGTGGGAAGGGGGGTCTATTAGTTGTACTGTGTGTGGGGTTAGTTTGTGTTTCTTGCTGGTGTGTCGAGTTTTTCGTTTGGTGTGGGTTGTAGGTGTGGTTGTTTTTGTTTTCGTCGTTTATTGTGTTTTGTGTGTTGTATTGTGGGTTCTTGGTGTGTTTGTGTGCCTGTGTTAGTTTGGGTTTGTGTGTTTGGTGTGGAGTTGTTAGGTTGTGTGATCGGTTAATGTGATAGTGTTGTTATGTGGTTTGTGTGGGGCTTTGTGTTTGGTTCAGTTGGTTGTTGTTTTGTTATGGTGTAAAGTGTGTGGTTTATGTTAGTGTTCTGGTGTTGGGGTTTTTTGTTTCGTACTTGTGTTTCGCGGATTGTTTGTCTTTAGTTGTTTTGTTTGTTGGTCGGGTTTTGTTTTTTAGTTGAGTGTTGGGTGTGTTGTGTTTGTTGTGGTGTGTTCTCTGGTTGAGGTTCTTGTGATGTTTTGTGGGGATGGGGTCGTGTTGTGGGTGTGTTGGGGAGGTGTGTTGGTTGTGTGGAGTCGTCTAGTGTGTAGTGTGTTGTTAGGTGTTTGGTTGGGTTGTGATGGTTTGTGTGTTGTTTTGTTTGTTGTGTTTTTTGTTGGTGTGGTTGGGGTTGGTGTTTGTTTTTGTTGTGGTGGGTTTGGTTGTTGATGGTTGGTTGTTGGTTTGTCCGGGTTTTTGCGGGTTTTCGTTTTGTTAGTTTGGTTCGTGTGGGAGATGTTGTTCGTCGTGTTTGTAGAGTGGGGGTTGTTTAGTGACTTGGGATTTGTTGTTATGTTGATTGTGTCTAGTAGTTTTTTTGGTGTGTGTGGTAGGTGGGTGTTGGTTTTGTGTGTCGGGGTTTTCTTTTTGTGGATTTTTCTGTGTTGGTGTTGTACGCGGGCTACACATGCGGTTGTAGAGTGTGTGTTGGGCTGGGTTTTGGTGGTGTGAGTATTGGTTGTTTTTTTTTGTTTGTAGTCTCGGTGTGTGGGGTTGGTGATTTGCGGGTGGTTGGCAGTTGTTTCGTTTAGGTTAGGTTGGTTTTTTGAGGGTGATGGGGTTTGGTTGTTCGTGTTGTGTTTAGGTTTTGAGGTAAGTATATCGTTGGTTGTTGTTGGATTTTGTAGTGCTTATTTTTTGGTGGCGTTATTGGGGAGCTTGTGTGTTTGTTGGTAGTGTGGTTTGTTAGTGTGTGGTGGTTCTAGTATTTTTTGCTTTGCTGTGTTGGTTGGTCAGTTTTTGTTAGTGGTCCGTGTTCGGTGGGTGCTAGTTGATGGTTAGACTTGGTGGCTGTTACGTATGTGGTTCATTGTGGTCTTGTTTCGGTGTTGTGGTGTGTGGTTTGTTCTTGGGTGTTGTCGTTTTGTTCCGCGGTTTTGTTTGTGTTTGTTAGTGTGTGGTTTTGTTGAGGTTCTGAGTTGGTTTTTACCGTTGTATGTGTAGTTGTGTTTGTTCGGTTTATGTGGGGTTCGTGTGGGTTGTCTGGTATGGTGTTTCACTGGGGTATTGTAGTTTTGTGTTGTGATTGGTTTCGTTGTGTTTGTTTATCTGGAGGTGGTTGTTGTGTGTTTGTGTGTGTTGTGTTTGTTGCTGTTTGGGTTTTGTTTTTTTTGGTGGTTGTGTAGTTTGTGTTGTTTTTTTGTTATTGTGTGTTTGGGTTTCTGATAGTGGGTAGTGTTTTGTGTTGTTGTGGGCGTGATGGTGTGTGGTGTTTGGTGTGGTTTTTTGTTTGTGGTTGGTCTTGCTGGTGTTTTTTTTGTGTGTGAAATTTTTCGTTGTGTGTTATTGTTGGCAGGACTTTTCGATGTTTAGTGGTGTTGTGGTTGCGTGGGGGTGTTTTTAGTTTTTGCTTTTGTGTGTTGCGTTGTTGGTACTTTATGTGTGTGTGTTTGGTGTGTTTTGTGTTGTTGGGTGGTGGTGTTTGGTGTGTTCTTGGTGATTGTGTAGTTGTTGGAATTTTTTGGTTTGATTTTTTCGTTGGTTTGTTGGTTGTGTCGGGTGTTGTGCTTGTGGCGCTGTTTCGGTAAGGGGTACTGCGTTTGTTTGTTGTTTAGTCTTGTGTCGTCGTTGGTAGTTCTGTGTCGTGAGTGTTGGTAGGTGGGTTGTGGGTGTGTCTGTTTGTGGTTGTGTTGTGTGTTGTGTGGTTAGTTTTGTGTTGTGGTGGTTTGTTTTGTTGTTTATTGTGTGTGTTTGTGTTCGTTGTATTTTGTTTTGGTATGGTGTATCTGAAGTTGTGGCTTCCTCAACGTGTTGTTTGTTTGTGCCGTGTTTATCAGTTTGTGTTGAGGGGTTTGGCGATAGTGGGGTAGTTTTTTGTGGGTCTTGTTTTTGTGGTGGTCGTGTGTAGTTGTTTTGGTGGTTTTAGGTTGTTTGTTGTTGTGTTTTGTGGTATGTTTAGTGTTTTTGGGTGTGGTGGTTTGGATGTGTGTTGGTTGTGAAGTTTTGGTTATGTGGTGGTTGTTTGGTTGTTTGTTTTTTGTGGTGGTTGTTCTTTTGTTTTCTCCTTTTGGCTGTTGTGGGGGTGTGTTGTTGGTTATGTGTTTGTTTAGTGTTGTATTTTTTTAGGTCTGTTGTGTGGTTTATTTTGTTTCGTCTGGGTTGTGGTGTTTTGTCACGTTGGTTGCGCTTGGTGTTGGGGGGGTGTTTTATTGGTTTTTTGGTGTTGTTTTGGTTAGTTTGAACGTATGGGTTTGTTTGTTGTTACTGTGGTGTTAGATGTGGGATGCAGGTGTGTTGTGCTTTTTTGTGTATGTGTTGTGTTTGTGGTTTAGTGGGGTTTGGGAGTGATGTGTGTGGGTCTGTGTGATTCGTTGAGAGTGTGTGTTGGTTTCTGGTGGTGTGTGTTGTGTTTAGGTTGTGGTTGTACAGTTGTCGGGTCTGGTGGTGTGTGTGTTTTTTTTTTGTTTTGGTTGTTTCGTTTTGGGGTTTTGTGTGTTGGGTAGTATTGCTTGGTGTGTTGTGGTTTGTTAGTTTCGTGGGTTTGTGCTTTTTATTGACTTTTGTGTTGTAGGTGTTTTGTTATGATTTTTTTAGTTGGTTGTGTTTGTGTTGGTCTGTTCTCGGGTTGGTGTTTGTGATGTTTTGAATTTGTTTTTGGTGTGTGGGTGGTGGTTGGGGTTTTGTTTGGGTTGGTTGTGTTTTGGTTGGGTTTTGTGTGGTTGGTGGGTGTGGGCTGGTATGTTGTGCTGGTTTTGTGCTGTTTTTGGGGGTTGTGTGTTGTTTGTGTGTTGGTTTTACGTGTCTGGTGTGGTTGGTTGTGTGGTAGTCTTTGGTTTGTGTGTTGATTGGTTATTGTTTGGTAGTGGTTGATGGGTTGTGTGGTTGTGGCTTTGAGGTTTGGTTATGTGTTGGTGTGTTGTACATATTGAGGTTTGGGGGTTCGTTGTGTATATGTGTATCTGTGTTGTGGTGTTTTAGTGTGGTGTTGTGTTTTGGTGGTGTTGGTGTGGGTGTTGTGGTGTGTTTTTTGTTTTTGTTTGTGATGCTGGTTGTGTGTTTGGTTGTTGTATATAGTGTGGGTCTAGTTAGTGCTTGATTGGTGTTGTCTGTTAGGTTTGGTTGTGGGTGGGGTGGGTGTGTGTTGTTGTAAGCTTTTTTCTCTTAGTTATGGATGTTTAGGTATTCTTGTGGTGGGGTGTGACGGATGCAGGTTGTTGTAGGTGTTATAGGTTGGGTTTGTTTTGTGTGGGGATTGTGGAGTGTGAGGATTGTTGGTGTGTGCTTTTTGTGGATCAGTCGATTTGTTGTGTGTTGTGGGGTTAGTATTGGTTGTTTTGTAAATCGCTTTGGATGTTGTCTTTTACCTGGAATTTGGTTGTTTTTTGTTTGGACGTGGTGGTGTTTTGGTTGTATTGTGTGATGTCTGGTGTTTTGTTCGGTTGTCGTGTTTTAGTGTTGTTGATAAGTTTTGTTATAGTGTTCGTGAAGTGTATGTTAAGGGTTGTTTGGTGAAAGTGTTTGTGGTGTTGGTGTTGGTGTATTTGGTGGGTGTATTTTTTGTTGTGGTTGTGGGTGTGTGGGTCGTAGTTGGTGAGTTTGTTCTCTGTTTAGTGGTGGTGTGGGTATGTGTTTTGTTGTTGGTTTTGGCTTGGGGGGGGGGTATTGTTGTGTCAGTTGGTGTGCGGAGTCTTGGGTTGTGTGTTGGTTTTGGGTTGTTTCTCGTTTGTTTGGTGGGTTATTGGGGTGGTGGGTGTGATTTGGTTTACCCAGGATTGTGTGTGTGGGTTGGGTGTGTGATTTGTTGGTGTGTTATTTTGGTGGGTTGATACTCTTTTCGTGTGTTGTTGTATGTGATGGTGTTTTCGTGCGGTTTCTTGTGTTAGTTTTGTTTTGGTTGTCAGTTGTTTGGTGGTGTTGTAGTGTTATTGGTTTTAGTGGTTGTGTTGTCGTGTCGTTTTGTTTTTGTTGTGGTTGGTGAAAGTTGGATATGGGTATCTCGTGTTTCTTTGTGTGGGGGTGTTGGGCTGTCGGAATAGTGTTTTTTTGCCGGGTGTGGGTGTAGTTTGCGTTGTGGGTTTTTTGTTTGTATGTGGCTTGTTGTTGTTGTGGGGTGTGGTTGGTGTGGGGGTGTGTTTTTGTGTTTTTTTCAGGTTCGTTGATGTCGTATGTGGTCGATCGGTGTATGCTGTTGGGTAGTGGTTTTGGTTGTTTCGTGTGGGTGGTGGTGGGGGTCGGTTTGGTTATACTTATGGTTGGTGTTTTTTTGTGAGTTGCTTTGTGTGGTCGTTGTGTGTTGTGGGCTTGGAATTGTTGTTGTTGTTTTGGCTTTGTGTTGTAGTTTGGTGTGTGGGTTGTTGTCGGATGTGTTCTGTTTTAAGTGTTTTTTTCTTAGTGTTTCGTGGTGTTTGTTGTTGTTTTTTTTTAGTATTGTTGGGGGTTGGTTTTTAGGATTTGTTTTTGTGTGTCGTACGGTCGTGTTTACGTTTTTTTTTTTGTGTGTGTTGGGTTTGACTTGTTGAGGATGGTTCGGTTTTGGGTTGTCAATTGTGTTGGTTTACGGTTGGTTTTGTCTGTCTTGGGTGTGTTGTTGTGTGGTATTAGGGGTTTTTGTGTTTGTGTGTTGTGTTGTGTGTTTTGGTATGTTGTTGTGTTGGTAGTTTGTTGATGTTGTTGCGTTGTTTTTGTTTTTGTTGGGGGGATGTTTTTTGGTGTTGTGACTGGTGTGGTTGGTGTGGGGTGTTGGGGTGGTGTTGGTTTGTGGGTGTGTGGGTCGTGGTTTGTGTTGGTTGTGTAGGTTTTGTCTGGTGGTTTGTGTGTTTGTTGGGTGTTCGTTGTGGCTTAGCTTGGGTCGGTGAGTTGTTGTGGTTTGTGCTGTGTTCGTGTGTGTGGGTTGTAGTGGGGTTGTTGGTTGTGATTGGTGGGTTGTTCGGGTTGGGTGTGGGTTAGGGACTTTAGTGTATGTGTGTCTGTTGTGTGTATGTTGCTGTCTTAGTGTGTTGTATTTGTTTGGTTTGGTTTTTTTTTTAGTTGGTAGTGTGTTTTTTGGTTGTTTGTTGCTTGGGTGCTGCTTGTTGTGTTTGTTGGATTTCTATTTTGGTAGGTTTGTTTTTGTGTTGTTGTGGTTTGGTGGTGTGTTGCGGTTGTGCGTTTGGCGTTTGTTGGTGGTTTGTTTTGGGTTTTGTTTGTTTTTCATGTGTTGTGTAGTTGATGTCTGGTGTGTTGTATTCTAGTGTTATTTTCGTTGTTTTTCTTTAGGTGTTGTGTTGTTTTTGTCTTGTGGAGGGTTTTTTTTGATGTGGTTTGAGTGTTAGTTCCGGTTTGGTGTATTGTTCTTGGTGTTTATTTTTGGTGTTTGTGTGTGTGTAGGGTGTTGGTTGTGTTGTGGTTTGTTATTGGGGATGTCTTGCTTATTGGTTGTGTGTGTATTGGCAGTTAGTTTGGTTGTGTTGAGTGTTTGTTGCTTGATGTGGTTGTTTTTGTCGGTGTTGTGTTGTGTTTGGTGTTTATAGGTTGGGGTTTTTTGTTTGTTTGGGTTTGTGGTTCGTATTGTTGTGATTTGGTGTATGGTTTCGTTGTTCGAGTGGTGTGGTTGTTGGGAGTTTGTGTGGTGTCGTGGTGGGGTTTTGTTGTTTTTGTTTGTGATACCGTTGTTGTTTTTTTGGTGGTGTGGTGGGATAGTGTTTGTGTGGTGTTAGGTGATGTGGTTGGTTGTTTCTGTGTTGGGTGTTGAGTTATGCTTGTTCGTTGTTATTCGGGGTGTTGTTAGGGGTGGTTCGGGTCTGTGTGGTGTTCGGGTATGGTAGGGTTGGTTTCGTGTGTTTAGTCCGGTTGTTGTTTGTGGGTGTTGTGGGGTGGGTGTGTGTGGTGGGGTGTTTGTGCTTGTGGTTTTGTTTTGGGTGTGTTAGGGTGGTTTGGTGTGCTTTTGTTGTGGTGTTGTTGCGTTCTTGTGGTGTTGCGGTGTGTTGTGGGTTTGTGGGTATTTTTGATGTTGTTAGTTTTTGCCTTCACTATGTGTTAGTGAGTGTGTGCTGTGGTGATTGGTTTTTTTGTTGGATTGTGTGTTGGGGTTGTTAGATGTTAGTTGGTGGTGGTTGGGGTGTTTTTGTGTGAGGTCGGGGATTGTGTTTGTTGTGGCAGTGGTTATCTTTGTCTGTGGGTTCGTTTGTTTCGTGTTTATTATGTTGCGGTTGCAGTGTGGTGTTTGGTGCTTTGTTTTAGTGGGTGGTTTTGAGTCGGCGGTTTGTTTGGGCTGTTGTTGTGCTGGTACGTGTTGTGCTGTGGTGTGTTGTGTCTGTTCGGTAGTGTTTTTTTTGTTTGTAGGGTTGGTTGGGGGGTTTGTGGTTAGGTATGTTTGTTTGTTTGGATTGAGGGTCTATGGTGTTGTGCGTTGTTTGTTGCTTGTTCTTGTGTGGTGTTTTTGGGTTATAGTGTTAGTGTATAGGTTTTGTTGCGTGGTGTTTTTGTCTTATGTTCTCAGGTGATTGTGAGTTTTGATGGTCAGCGTAGTGTCTAGTGGTGTTTTGTGTTGTTTTTTTAGTGTTCGTATTTTTTTTTAATTTTGGTTGTGGTGTGTGTTGTCGGGTTTGTTGTGTGTTTGTTTGTTTGGTTGGGGGGTTAGGCTTGATTGTGGTGTTCGTGTTTAGTCTGTGGTTTGTGATTGTTGGTTGTGTCTGTGGTGTTTGTTATAGTGATTAGGGTTGTGTTTGTGGTTCGTTGTTGGTCTTTTGCTTTGTTAGGTCTTTGTTTGTTCTTAGTATTTGTGTTGGGTGTACTGTGTGTCATAGTGTCGGTGGTGTGTGATCTTGGTTGTGGTGTTTTGTATCGAGTGTTTTTGTTGTGTCGGGTAGGTGCTGTGGTTTAGTGTTGGTTGTTGGAGGGTTATGGTTGTTGCTGTTTGGCTTAGTTCTTTTTGGGTGTGTGGTTTTGGGGTTAGTGTGTTTTGTGTGTTGTGTGGTGTTGTGTTGATTGTATAGTGTGGTGTTAGTGGTTGGTGACGGGTGGGTGGGGGTTGTGTTTATTGTTGTTGTTTGGTTGTGGTGGGTTAGTCGGTTTGGTGGCTTGTTCGTTGTGTGTTATTTGTGTTGGTCTTTGTGCTGATGTTTAGTGTATGGGGTTAGCTAGTTTTGTGTTTTTGGTGGTCGTTTGTTGTTATGTGTGTGACGTTTAGGTTAGGGATCGTTTGTTTGATGGTTTTGTTTGTTTGGGTGGGTGTGTGGCTGAGTGTTTGTTGTTTACGTTTTGGGTTGGGTGTGGAGTGTTGTTTTGTTGTGGTGTCTTTTTTTGTTTTTGTTGTGTGTGTGGTGTGGTTTTGTTTGCTTTATTTAAGTAGGGTGTTGACGGGTTTTTTGTGTGTGGTTGGAAGTGTGTGTGTTGGTTGTTTTTTGTGTGTTGGTTGGTGTGTTGTTGTTTGGTTTTGTTTGTGTGTTGGCGGGTGTTGGTGGGTGTTGGTTGGTTGTGTGCTGTTTGTGTTTTTTTTGTGAGGTTGTTTGATGGTTCTGATGTTGGTTTCGAATGATAGTGGGTGGGTCTATTGTGTATCGTTTTGTATGTGTTAGTGTTGGTGGGTTTAGTTTTTTTTCGGTGTTGTGGGTTGTGGTGTTGTGATTGTTCTGCTTTGGTTGTGTGTGGGTTGTTTGTGTGTTGTTATGTGGTAGGGTTTTATTTGTGTTGGTTGTATGTGTGGTGTGCGTTCTTGCGTTTGTTTTGGGGGTTTGTTTTGTTTTGTGGGTCTGTTTTGGTGTTGGTGTGTTTGTGTGTTTGTTGTGGTTGGTTGTTTGTTTGTGTGTTGTTGTGTTTAGTTTTGGGTGTGTTTTATTTTTGTTTGTGGTGGGTGTGGTGTGTAGGGTCGTCGTTGTTTGTAGCGTGTTTTGTGTTGTGGATGTGATGTGTTCGGTTGAGAGGTGGGTCTTTGCGTTCCGGTCTGTTTTTTATGTTAGTTTGGTGTGTTTTTGGGGTTGGCTTTGAGCAGTGGGTTGGTTGATTGTTGTTGTGTAGTGTTTTCGGGTCGAGTGGGTTGTGTGTTTGTTGTTTGTGTTGGTGCTTTGTTGTTTTGTTGGTTTGGTTGAGGTGTGTAGGGCGTTGTTTGTGTAGTGTGTGTTTGTTTGTGTGGTTTGTGCGTGTGTGGTGGTGTTTTGTTTGTGTGGGTTCGTTGTGTGTGGTGTGTTTGGTGTGATTATTGTGGTGTTGGTTAGTTTTTGTGGTTTTGGTTTTTTGAGTGTGTTGTATTGTGTTTGTGTGTTGGTGTTGTGTCTGTTGTTTTGTGTGTTTGGTGGTTTGTGGTGTTATTTTGTTTCTGGGTGTTGTGTTGTTGTTTGTGTCGTGGGCTGTGTTTTGTGGGTATGTTGTGTTTTAGTTGTCGGTGTTAGTGGTCTTGTGAGTTGTAGTTGGTCGGTGATTGTTGTTTAGGTGTTGTGTTTTGTCTATGATGTTTGTGTGGTGTTGGGTGTGTGTTGTTTTGTGTTGCGGGAGTGCTGGTTGGTTCGTGTGGTGTTTATGTGTTAGTTTTGTTGTGTTGGTATTCGGTGTGTGGAGTTGGGAATTGAATTTGGTTTTATGTTAGTCTTGTTATTGGTTTGTATGGGGTGTTGCGTGGGGTGCTGTTGGTTTCACAGTTGTTGGTGGGGTCGGGGCTGGATATGTGGTTATGTGTGTGCGTGGTTATAGTAGGGGGGTGATGGGGATGTGTTGTGTTGTGTTTGTTTGTGTTGGGTAGTTTTTTGTGTTTGTGATGGTTTGTTGTTGCATTAGAGTTGGGTTGTTTTGTCAGTTTCTTAGTTGTGTATGTTGTGTGTTGTTGTGTGTGTGTTGTTGGTTTGTGTAGTTGGAGTCGGTGATTTTCTTGCTCGGTTTTGGTTGTTATTGTGTGGTGATGTGTGTGTTGGAATGTGTTTGTTGGGTCATGTTTGTGGGGGTGTGTAGGGCCTGTGTTTTGTGTATGGGGTTGTTTGTGTGGTGTTTTGGGTGGTTTTTTGGTTGTGGGTTGTGTTGTGTGGTGTGGGTGTGGTATCGGTGTTTGTTTGATGCTTGTGGGGGTGCGTGTTGTTTTTGCTTTGGTTGGTGCTGGGGTTGGTGTGCTTGTTTGTGGTTTCGTTGTGTTGTTAGTGATGTTTGGAGTTTGTGGGTGTGGTGTGGTTTGCTAGTTGTTTAGTGCTGTATTGTATGTTTTTATGTGTGGTGTTTGGTTGTTGGTTGTGAGTGTGTAGGGTGTTTGGGTGTGTGGATGGTGCTTTAGGTTCTTTTGTTAGTGTGGGTTGGTAGGTGTTGCTGTTTGTTGGTGGTTTTTAGTATTGGTGGTGTGTCTTGTGGGTCTTAGTTTAGGATGTGGTATTGTGTTGGATTGATGGTGGTTGGGGTGTGGTGTGTTTGTGGGGTGTGTGTTTGTTTGTTGTCGTTAGGTACTAGTGCTTGTGGTGTGGTTGTTATTGTGGGTTGGCTTTTTCGTTAGCGTTAGTGGGTTAGAGTAGGTAGTTTGTGGTTGTGGTTCGTTAGTGTGGTTTTGTTGGTACTTTCTTTTTAGTTGGTGTGGTTTTTGTTCGTGTGTATTCTGTGTTGTTTTGTTGTTTGTCGTGTGCGTGGGGGGTAGAGTTTGGTATTGGGGGTGGTGTTGTTTATTGTGTTTGTGTTGTTGTGGTTTTGGTTGACTTGTGGTGGTGTTGTGTGAGGTCTGTTGCTTAGTGTTTTGGTTCGTTGGGTTATGGGGTTGTGGTGTTCCTGTTTGTGTTTGTTGTATTTTTGTGGGGCGGTGGTTTATATTTTGGGATGAGTTTGTGGTTGTTTGAGTGTTAGGTTGGGTAGGGTAAGGTGTTGGTTGGTGTTGGTTGGGTTGTTCGTATGTATGTGTGTTTTTTTGGGGGGGGGGTTGGTTGTTGTGGGGGTTGTTATGGTGTGGTTTCGTTGGGTTTGGGTGTGTGGTGTAGTGAGTGTCGGTTCGTTCGGAGTGGGTCTAGATTGTTGTTGTGTTTGGTTTGTTTTTTTGTGTGTTGGGGTGGGCTGGTGGTTATTTTTTTGTTGTGGAGTGGTTGGGTTGTTGGTTAATGTTTGGTGGTTAGGATTGTCATTGTTGTTGGTTAGCGGGAATTGTTGTGTCGTTGTATGGTGGTTGGGTTTAGTGTGGTTTTCTTTGTTGGGTTGTTGCGTGGATTGAGAGCTTTTTTTTCTTTGTGGGTGTGTTTGTCGGGTGGTTTTTACGTGTTTGAGGTGGTAGTTGTTGTCTTTTTTTTTGGTTGGCGGTTTTGTGTTTTGTGTGTGGGT
The DNA here is from genome assembly GCA_026074375.1 of Tanacetum coccineum. NCBI lineage: Eukaryota > Viridiplantae > Streptophyta > Magnoliopsida > Asterales > Asteraceae > Tanacetum > Tanacetum coccineum. Next base: position 32,669 of record BQNB010034020.1, read on the forward strand.
GTCGTATAGTAGTTGGAGTGGTTTAGGGTTGTTGTGTGAGGTGGTCGGTGGGTTTGGGTTGGCGGTGTGGTCTTTTGTTGTTATGGCTTGGGGTGTGTTGCGTTTGTTGGGTTGTTTTTGTGTGGGGTGTTTGTGTGGTTAATTTAGTGTGGGGTGTTGTCTGGGGGGTGGTGTTGGGGTTTTTCTGTATTTGGGTGGTAGTTGTGTTGTGGATGGTGCTAGATTCGTTGTTTGTTTGGTGTGTGTGGATGGTTTTGGTTTTTGTTGGGTTGAGTGGGTGTTGTTTTTGTGTGTGTTGTTTGAGGCGATTCTGGTTGTTGTTGTTGATGTTTACTCTTTATTGTGGGTGTGTTGATGTTGGGTGTTGCTTTTTGTGGTGTGGTTGGTGGTGTTTTGTGTTTAGTGTGTTGTTGGGGTTGGTTGTTGGTAGAGGATTCTGTTAGTGTGGGGGTTTTGTGGTGGTGTGTGTTTTTGGTTGCTACGTGGCGGTGTTGGGGTGGTCTTGGAAAACAGTCTTGTTTGGTATTGGTGTATTTGTTGTGTGAGTTGTTGGGTGTGCTTGTGGTCGGTAGGGCAGTTGGGGTGTTGTGTTGGGGGTGATGTTTTGTGTTTGCTGGTCGGTATTCGGCTTTGTTCTTTCGTTGGTGTTGTGTGTGGGGTGGTCTCGTGGATTGGTGAGTGAGCTGCTATAGGTTTTTGTGTGTGGTTGTTGTGTTGGTTGTGGGGTATTTTGTGTGGTGTGTGTTGGTGTATGGGTGTGTGTCTGTGTGGTGTTTGGTTTGTTGGTGGGTGGTTTCTGTTGTTCGGGTTGTAGGTTGAGGGGTGGTTTATGTGGTGGCTTTGTTGTTGTTTAGGGGCGGGAGTGTTGTTGTGCTTTGTAGCTGTTGGGTGCTTTTGGTTTTTAATGGTAGGTGTGCTGTCTGACTTGTGGTGGTTGTCGTATGTTGGTTGGTTTTGTAGGGTGGTTTGTTGGTTTTGGTGGTTGGGGGTTGTTGTTGGTGGTTTTGGGTAGTGTGTGTTGTGGGGGTTTTTGTGTGGGTGGGGTGGTGGTAGGTTGCTGGTCGAGGGTCGGGTGGCGGTGTGTGTTGTTTGTGTTTGTGTGTGGTGTTTGGTGTTGTGGGGTTGTTTTGTTGGTTGTTTTGTGTTTGTGTTGTCTTGTGGTTGTTGGTTGTGGTATGGGGGTTTTTCTGGTGTGGATATTTTAGTGTGTTTGGGTGTTTGTGTGTGTTTTAGGGTGGTTGGTTTTGTTGGTGTTTTAGTTTGCTTGGTGTGTTATTTGTAGTTTTGGTTGTGTGTTTGTATGGGGTCGCGTTCTAGGTGACTTTGTGGTTATATGTGTCGTTGTTGGTGTGTGTGTGGTTGTGTGTGGGTGTTAGTGTGTTGGTAGTGTGTGTGGTTTTTGTGTTTTGGTGGGTGAGGTTGTGGGAGTTGATGGGAGGTGTGTTGTCGTACTTTTCGCTTTTTGTTGTTCGTGGTTTTGTAGTTTTGGTAGGGTGGTGGGTGTTTTTATCTTAGATATGCTGTGGTGTGTTGTGTGTGCGGTCGCGTGTTGTGTGGGGGGTTTGTGTGGTTAGATGTTTTTGGGTTGTGGTGCGTGGGTGGGGTGTTTTTAGTCGGTTATTTTGGTGTTGATTGTGTACGTTGTGTGGTGTTTTAGTTGTGTGGGTTATTGGGCTGAGTGAGTTTGTGGTGGTTTCTTTGTGTTGAGGGTTTTTTTTTTAGTGTTCTTGCGGCGTGTGGTTGGTTTTTTTTGGTTTACGTGTGTGGTGGTTGTTTTGCTGTGGGGTGCGTGGGTGGGGGGGAGTTGGGGGGATCGTGGTTTGTTGGTGTGGGTTTTGGGTTTGCTAGGGGGTGGAATGTGGGTGTGGGTGTTTTTATGTTTGTTTGTGTGTGTTGGGGTGGGATGTTTGGGGTTTGTTTTGGTATGATGTGGTTGTATGTGTGGTGTCGGGTTCGGTTGTGGTGGTGGGTTTGGTAGGGTTGTGGTGTGGTGGCTGTTGTTGTTTGTGGGATGTTTGAGTGGGATGGGTTTGTGGTAGTAGGGTTGTGTGGTTTGGTGGTGTGTGGGTGGGTTTGGGTTTGTTGTTTTAGGTTTGTTGGGATTATGTGTGTTCGTGTCTTGTGGTTGCTTGTCGTTGTAGTTGTGTGGGTTTTTTTTGGCTTTGGTGGTTGGTGTGGTCGGTGTTGGGTTGTTACTGTTTTTTTTTGTGTGTGTTGGTTTTATGGTGTTTTTTTGGGTGGTGCGTTTAGTTGTTGTGGGGTGAGGTGGGTGGTGGGTTGGTTGGGTTGGTGTTGGTGTGTGCTTGTTGTTGTTTTTTTTTGTTGGGTGTTTGGGGTCGTTGTTTGTGGGTGTTGTGTCGGTTGTAGACGTTTGGTTTTTTTGTGTGTTGTGGTGAGTGTGGCGGTGGTTGTTTTTGTTGTTTTGGGTGTGTTTGTGGGTAGTGTCTTTGGTTTGTGTGGTGTGTTTGTGGGGTCAGAGGATTTTGTTGGTGTTGTGATGTGGTTTGGTTTTTTGTCTTAATGGGTTGGGGTTGTTTGGTGTGTGCTGTAGTTAGATTGGTGGAGTGGGTGTGTTTGTGTGGTGCGCGGTTTGTGTGTTTCGTTTGGGGGTTGGTTGTGGTAGGTTTGTTTATTTTTCGGAAGGTTGTCTTTTGGGGGTTTGTTTAGTTGTGTGTTTGAGTGGGTTGTGGTTGGGTTGTAGGCAGTGTGGGGGGTTGTTTGTTTTGTTGTGGTGGTGATTGTTGGGTTGGGGGTGTTGTTTTTGTGTGTGTTGTGGGCGGTGTGGGCGTTTGGTTCGTTTTTTGTTGTTTGCGGGTTTGTTGTTTGGTGGTTTGTGTTGTGTGGTTTGGTGTGTGTGTTGTTTCTTGGTTGCTTTGTTTGTGGTGTGGGGGTGATGGTTGGGTGTGTTGTTGTGGGTTGTTTTGGGGTGGGGGTTGTTAGTCGGTGGGGTTTTGTATGAGTTTGTTGGTGGGTTTGGAGTCGTTTTTTTTGTTTTGTTGTCGTGGTTGGTGAGCGTCGGTTGTATTTGTGGGTTTTGTTGGAGCCTTTTTGGGTTTGTTATTGGGTTTTGTTTGGGTTGTCGTGTTTTGGTTGAGACTGTGGTTGTTTTAATGTGTGTGGTTGTTCGTTGATGTTAGTGGTTGTTTGTTATTCGTGTGGTGTGTTGGTGGGTCGGGGGGTGGGTGGGCTGTTATTATGATGGTAGCTGTTGGTTTTGTAGGGTGGGGTGGTTTGGATTTTTTGGGTGGTGTGGTGTGGATGGGTTGGGTCCCGCTTTGGTGTTGATATTGGTTTGTGGTGTTTGTTTGGATGTGTTTGTGTGGATGGTGGTGGGTTTCATTATTGCGGGTTGTGTTGTTTGATGTGTTGATGTTGTATTACGGGTTAGTGGTTGTGATTTTGCTTGGTGGTAGGTTTATTGGGGTATGTGTATGTATTTGTGTGTTTGTGGTGTTTGTTTTGTGTTGTTTTTTGGTCAGTTTGTGTTTTTTGTGTATATCTGGGGGTAGTTTGGTTGTTGGTGTATGGGTGGGGGTGTTGTCTCTCGTATGGCGTCGTCGTGATTTTGTGTGTGTTTTTTTTGGTGGTTCTGTGGTGTGTTATGTTGCTGTATTGGTGTGTGTTGGAGTTAGGATTGTTGGTTTATTTGGTGTGGTGTTTGTGGTTGTGTTTGGTTCTTTGTTGGTCTTGCGGTTGTTGTGTTGTGGTGTCTCTGCTGCGTGTTGGTTGTGTTGGGGTGGTGTTGTGTGAGGGTTATTGGTTTTGGTAGTTGTGTTTGGTTTTGGTTGTAAAGTGGTTGTTCGCTTTGTTGTGTCTTTTGTGATGTTGTGTGTGAGCGGTTTGTGGTGGTTGTTGTTGGGTTTTTTGTAGGGGTTGGAGGTTTTTGTGTTGGGTTTGTTGTGTTTTGCTTTTTTTTGTTGTTGGGTTTTGTTTTTTTGTGTTTGTTAGTTGTGGGGGGTGGTGTTGTGTTGGTGTGTATATGTGTGGGTTGTGTGTGTGGTTTGTTGTATGTGGTCAGGTGATTATGTTGGGTTTGGTGTTTGTGTTGTTGGGGTTTTATTTTTGGTGTTGTGTGGATGCGATGTGGGCGGTAAGGTGTGGTGATGTGTACGGTTTATGTTGTGTGTGGGTTTGTGTGTTAGTGATTTTGTTTGTTCGGGTTGGTGTTTGTTGTAGTTGTTGTGATTGTGTTTGGGTGGGTTGGGTGGTCGGTTGGGGTGTGGTCTTGTGCTGCGTTGTCTTGAGGTGAGGTGGTGGTGTGATTGGTGTCGGATGTTTCGTTCGGTGTTCTGGGGGTTTGTGGTGGCTTTGTTTGTTCGGTGTTTGAGTGTTATAATGTTGTGGTGGGTTTAGTTGGGGAGTTGTGTTTGGGGTTTTGTGGTCTTTTTGTGTTTGGAATTGTGTGTTGTTTTTTTCTGTGGGTTGGGTGGTTGTATTCTGACTTGGTTTTTGTTTTTGGGTGTGTGTTCGGGTTGGGTCGTTTGTTGGTGGTTGTGTTATGTTGTGTGTGGTGGTTCGTGTGTTGTTTAGTGTTGTGTTGCTGGTGGGTTTTGTGTGTTTTTGTAGGGTGGTGTTTGTTGGGTTGGTGTGGTGGGTAGGGGTTGTGTGTGGTTTTTGTGTGGTGGGGGTGTTTGTGTCCTTAGTGTGTTTGTTGGGGTTGGTCGGGTTGTTGGTGTTGTGTTTATGAGTGGGTTTTTGTTTGTGGTGTTTTGTGGCTCTTGTGGTTGTTGTTTTTTTGGTTAGTTTGTGTGGTAGGTTTGTTGTGTGGTGGTTGTGTGTTTGTTTGTTGTTTAGTGGTTGAGTTGTTAGTATGGGTTTTATTTCGTAACTGGTGGGTTAAGGTGTTCGTTGGTTATTTTGTGCGTGTTTTGTGTGTTTGTTGGGTGTGTGGTAGTTTGGTGTGTTCTGTTTTGTGTGTGGTGGGTGGTTTCTGAGTGGGTTGTTTTTTGTTTTGTGGTGGTGTGTAAGGTGGGTCGGTTGCGATGTGGGTTCTGGGGGGTTTGTTGGGTGTGTTGGTTGTAGCGTGTGTGTTGTGGTTGAGTATTAGTGGACGTTTGGTTATCGTTTTGGTCGTGGGGGGTTGTGGTCTTTCTTTGGTGTGGATGATGGTTTTTTTTTTGTTGGTGTTTTGGATTGTTGGGCGTTGTTTTGCGTTCGGTTTGATGTGGTTTGTTGGGTGTTGGTGGGATGGTGTTTGTGGGGTTTGTTGTTGTTTGTTACTCGGGTGTTGGGGGATGTTGGGTGTGTGTTTGTCGGGTTTGTTGTGGTGGTGTGCTGTTGTGAGCATGGTGTTTGGGGGTTGGATGTGTTTGTGGTGTGTGGTGGTGTTGTTGGTAGGTGGGGGGGGGTTTTTTTTGTTGGTGTTGGTGGTGAGTGTTGTGTCACGTTCCGGGTTTGTTTTGCGTGTTTCGGTGGGTGGTTTGAGTTGGTTTAGATTAGATGTGGTTTGGTTGAGGTTTGTTTGAGGTTGTTTTTCGGTTTTGTTGCTTGTGTTGTGTGTTGTGGTGTGGTGGGGGGATTGTTGTGTTGGCTGGTTGGGTTGGTGTTGTGTGTGGTGGGGTGTTTGTAAGGTGGTGTTGTGGCTGTGTGTTTTTTGGTTGGTATGTGGGCTTTATCAGTTTTGTATGGTGTTTGGTTGTGGGGTGGTTTGGTGTTGTGGTTAGTGGGTTGTTTTTTTTTGTGGTTTTGTTGGTTGTGTTGGGTGTGTCTGGGGATGGTGTGTGGTGGTGTGGTTGTGTGTAGGTGTTGTGGTAAGTGGTTTTGTGGTGGGGGGTTTTGGTGGTTCCGGATTCTGTTCGTAGCGTGGGTTCCGTGATTGTTGGGGGGGTTGGGGTGTTGTTTCGGTTGTTAATGTTTTGGTCGTTATAGGGTGTTGTTTTTGTGTTTGTGTAGGGGGTTGGGTGTTGTTTTTTGGGTTATGTGTATTGTGCTTTTTGTCTGTTGTTTGTTTGTGGGTGGTTGTTTTTGGCGGTTTTGTATTAGTGGGTTTTTTAAACTAGTTGGAGGATAGGGTGCTTGTGGTTGTTGGTGGGTTGTTGCGTTGTTGTCGTTTGTGTGTTGTGGTGTGTGTGATGTTTGGTCAGTTGTGTTGTGGGTTGTGTCTGGTTTGGTGGTGTGTTTTGTTGTTTCTTATGTGGTTTTTGTGTTTTTCTGCGGGGATGGTGACTGGTTGTGGGGTTTCTTGTTGTTTGTGTGGGTGTTTGGTGTGTAGGTTGTGTGTGGGTAGTGGTAGTACGGGTTTGGTGTGTTTTAGTGGTCAGTTGTTTTGGGGTGGGTTGGTATTGAGTTGGGTGTGTTTGGGTGTTGATGCGTAGTTTGTGTATGGGTAGCGTTGGTTTGTGTGTGGGTTGTATTGTGTGGTGTTAGTGGTGTTGTTTGTTGAGTGTGGGGTGTGTTTTGTGGTTTGTTTGTTTGAACGGCTGGTGTAGTGTTGAGGGTTTGGTTTTTGTGTTTGGGGTGTTGGTTGGGTTGTGTGTTTGGTGTGTTGTGGGGTTGTGTGGTGTTAAGGTTTGTGTGGGTGTGGTTTGGGGGTGGTGTTTGGTGGTTTGTGAGTGGTGGTGGTGTTGGTTAGGTTTTTGGGGTGGTGTAGTTCGTGTCTGAGGCGGTGTATGGTGTTATTGGTTTGATGTTGGTTTTGGTTTTGTGGTGGTTATGTCTGGTGTTGTGCTTTTGCGGGTTGTTGGGTGGTTTGTTGGTAGTTTGGTGGTTTTTTGATATCGTGTTGTCTGTTTGGCGGCGTTGTTTTGGGTTGGTGGGTGTTGTGTTTATGTGATTTTTTTTTGTGTTGTTTGGGTGTTTTTTGGTGTGGGGTTTTTGTGGGTTGATGTTGCAAGGATTTGATAGATGTGTTGGTGTGTGGTGTTGTTTGTTTTTGGTTTGTGGTTTGTTGCTTTGTGTGTGTCGTGTTGTGTCCAGTTCTGTGTTGTTTGTTGGTGTTGCATCATGCGTGTTGCGGTACGTTGTTTGTGGTTGGTTTTTTTAGGTTGCGTTGGTGGTAAGTTGTTTTGTTCTGTGTCTATCGTTTGTTTCGTTGTCGTGTGTGGTTGGTAATTTGGTGTTGTGGGGGGTGGGGGGGGTGGGGTGGGTTGCTGGTGCGTCGTTGGTTGTTAGGTTGTGTATGTTGTGGAGTGGCGTGCTGGGCGTGTGGGTTGTTTGTGTGGTGGGGTTTCTTTTGGTTCTTTGTGTGTTCGTTGGTGTGTGGGTGTGATTGTTTTGTGGCCGTTGTGTGGGGTGTGTGTGGTGTGTTTTTTGTGTTGTGTGATTTTGGACGTTGGTGTGGGGGGTGTGTGTGGGTTTGTGTCAGTGGTTGGGTTTTGAATGGTGTTTGTGTTTGTAGGGAGGGCTTTGGGTGGTGTCGTGGTGACGTGGTGGTTGGGGGTATTGTGTGTGTGTTGGTGTAGTGTGGAGTTGGGGTAATTGTTGATAGTTGTATTTTGGTTAGTGTTGGTGGGTGTTTTTGGTTGGGTACGTTGGATGCTTGGTGTGTCTCGTTTTGTGTTGGTGTTTTGTTTGTGGGGTTGTTTGTTAGGTGTTTTTTTGTGTAGTTGATAGTGTTGTATGGGTGCTGTGCGTGTGTGGGGTCGTTTTGTGTAGTTTTTTGTGGGTGGTTGTTCGGGGAGGTCTGGTGATTCGTATTGTGTTGTTGGTGCTGTGATTTTTGGGGGTGGGAGTGTGTTCTTCCTGTGTTGTGTTGTGTTGTGTTGGTGTGGGTGGTTGTGGGTTTGGTTTTGGTAGTGGTGTGTGAGTGTTGTGTTTGTGGGTTGGGTGAGTTGTGTTTTTTTGTGTGGTTGGTGTTTGTTGTGGGTGTGGGGTTTGTTTGTGTGGGTGATGGGTGGTTTGCTGGTGGTGGGGTTGTGGTGTGTTTGGGTTCACGTTGTTTTTTTTGTGTGGTGTGTGTGTTTTTGGTTTCGAGTTTTTTGTGTGTGTTGGGGTGGTTTGTTGGTTGTGTGTGTGTGTTGTGTTTGTTTGTTGGTTGTTGTTGTGTTGGTTGTGTGTCTTCTGTTGTGTTGTGGTAGGTTTGGTGTGATGTTTGTTTGTGTTGTTTGGTGGTGTGGATGGTGTATGGTTGTTTTGTTTGTTTTTGTTTAGTTGTGGCATGTGTGCGTGTTTGTGTGGTGGTGTGTGTATCTTTTGGTTTGTTGATGTTGTTTTTTGTGGGGTGTTTGGGGTGTGTAGTGGTGCTCTGGGTGTGGTGTGGGGTTGTGTGTTGAGTGGGTGTTGTTTTCTTGGTGGGTTTAGGTTTTGGTTTTTTTGTGGTTGTTGGGTGTAACGTGTGGTAGAGGGTTTCTCTTGGTTGGTTCTGTTTGTGGTGTTGGGGCGGTGGTGTAGTGGTGGGGGTGGTTGTGTGTGTTGCGTTTTTGTTGGTGGTCCTGGATTGGTGCTGTCGTGTGTATTTGTGGTGTGTGTCTGTGCTTGTTGTGAGTAGTTTGTTTTTGGTTGTGTTGGGTGTGTGTGTGTGTTGGTGTGGGGTTTTGGTGGGGGGGGGTTTGTTGTAGGGTCTTGGTGTGTTGGTCTTGGGGTGTTTTTGTGTGTGTTTGGTGTTTTTGTGTTGTTGTGTGGGGGTTAATTTGGGGTGTGTTGTGGTTGTGGGCGCTGGGGGTTGGGTTGTTGTAGTTGTTTGGTGGTTGTTGGTGGTGTGTTGGTTTTTGTCTATGCGTTGTTGTGTAGTTGGGTTGTTGGTTTGTTGTTATGGTTTGGTCGTGTTGGGTGTGTGTCGGCTTTGGGGTTGTAGGTGTGGGTGGTTGGGGGGTGTTTGGGTTTTTGGTGTGTTGTTGGGGCGTGGGTGGTGTCTTGAGGTTTGTGTGGTTGTTGTTCAGTGGTGTTATTGTGTTTGTTGTTGTTGGGTTGCGTGTGGTGTTCTGGTGATGGGTAGGGTGCTTATGCTGTGTGTTGTTTTGGATGGTTGGTTTTTTGTTTGTGTTGGGTTTGGTGTGCTGGGCGCTTTGGTTAGGTGTTATTGCGTTGATTGCGTTCGTTGTTGGTGGAGGGGTTGAGGTAGCTGGGGGTGGGGGGGGAGTGGTGGTGGTGGTGTGCTGTGGTTATGTGTGTAAGTTGTTTGAATGTGTTGTGTTGGATTGTGTTGGGGTTAGTTGTTGGGTTGGTGTGTGTGTTGTTGGGGGGTGCGATGTGTGTTTGTGAGTGTTTGGTTTTTGTTGTTTGATGGGTTAGTTCGTGGTTGTGGATTGTGGTTTATGCTGTGGTGTGTGTTGTGGCTGTGTGTTGTTGTGTGATTTGGGGGTGGGTTGTTGAGGTAGTGGTGTAGTGTGTAGGTTTCTGTGGTGTTGTGTTGTGGGTGTGTTTGTAGTGGTATACATTGATGGTGTTTGTGTTGTGGGGTCTGTAGTTGGATGGCGTTGTGTTGGGTGTTGGTGTTGTGGCGGTTTTACTTGGGTTTGTGTTGTTTCGTGTGTAGGTGTGGGTAGTGGGGTTACTGTTATTGTGGGGGTGTTTTGTGTTTTTTGGGTTGGTGGGTGGTGGGTTGTGTGTGATGTGTGGTCTATGGAGGTAGTGTGGTGGTTGGTATTAGTGGTGTGGTGGGTGTTGTGTGTGTTGGATGTTTGTTTTGTGGACGTTGGTGGGTGGGGGGTGGTTGGTTTGTGTGTTTGTGGTTTTCGTGGGGTTGTGTGTTGGTGTGTTGTTTGTTAAGTGTTGTGTGTTTTGCGTTTTCGTGTTGGTGTTTAGTTGTATGTAGGGGGTGTTGTAGTGTGGGGGGTGTTTGTGGTGGTTGGGGTAGTGTTCGGTTTGTGTTGTTGTGTGTTAGTTTGGGGTGTTGTTCTGTAGTGTGTGTTGGGCTATTTGTGGTTCTTGGGTAGTGGTATTTGGTGTGTGTGTTGGGTGGGTGTTTTATTGTTTTGTGTTTGTTTGGGAGGATTGTGGTTGTTGTGTGTGTGTTGTTGGTTATTTTGATGTTTTTGGTGGTGTTGTGTGTTGGGTGTGTGGTTTGTCGGGTTGTAGTGGGGGGTAGTGTGTTTTTGTGTTTTTTTGTGCTTTGGATGTTTGGTGGAGTTGAGTGGGGGGTTGGTGTTTTGTGGTGTGTTTTTGGTGGGGTGGAGTGTGGGTGTGTGGTGGGTGGGTCTGTGGCATTTTTGGGTGATGTTGGTGTTGTTGGGTTTGTTGTGTGTGGAAGTGTGTAGTTTGGGTGTTGTGGTTTGATAGTGGTTGTGTGGTGTTGTTTTATGTGTTTACTAGCTGTTCGGTTATGGTTTTTTGGTGTGTGTGGTGTGTGTGTGGTTGGTTTGGGTGGAGTTGGTGTGGTTGAGTTGTGTGGGGGCGCTGTGATCGGGTGGTGGGTGGTCGTGGTGAGTTGGTTCTGGTTGGCGTGGGTGGCGTTGTTTGGTAGGGGGTGTTTGGTGTTGGTTGGTTGGGTGGATTTGGTTCTTGGGGTGTGTGTTGTTGTGGTTTTGGTGGGTGGTGTTGTTTGGGGTGTAGGTGTATGTTTTTGAGTGGGTGGCGTTTGTTTGGGGTGTTGTGTTGGGCTCTGATGGATGTGTGGTGTTGCTGTCAGTGTAGTGTGTTTTGTATGTCTTGAGGGGTTGTTGTTGTGGGTGTGGGGTTATTGGTTGTGTGTTTTTTTATGGGGTTGGTTCCGTTGTTGTGGTTGTGGTTGGGAGGTGATGGTGTTGGTTGGTTTGTGTGTTGGGAGTTAGAAAGGAGTTGTGTGTGTAAGAGTTGTAGTAGTGTAGTTATGATGGTTAGTATTTATCGATATTTTGTATAAATAAAATAAAATTTAATATAAATTTAAATTATTATTATATATATATAATTATTTATATATTTTTAAATATTAATTAATAATGTAATACAATATTAATTATATAAAAAATTTATTAATTTATTAATTATATTATTTAATATTTTTTTAAATTTTTTAAAATATTTAAAATTTATTTTTTAAAAATAATTAATATAATAATGATATTATTTAATTATTAAATTATTCATATTAATATTTTAATAATTTTATATAATTAAATTTATATTTATATTTATAAATAATTAAATTTAAATTTAATAATAATTATATTATATTTAATATTAATTATATAATAAAATTATAATGAATTAATTTTAATAATTTTTAATTATAAATTATATTTATTAATTTAAATATAATATAAAAATTAAAATATTTTATTATTTTATTATTTATAAATTTTATTATATTATATATTTAATTATATTTTTTAAATATATAAATAATATATATAAATTTTAAAATATTTCATATTTTTATAAATTTAAATTATTTTAATTTTATTATTAATTACAATAATTATATTTTAATAATCTTATATTTATATATATTAATAATTAAAAAAATTAATATAAATATTTTATAAAATTATATATAAATAAAAATTAAAATATATTTTATTTAAATAAATAATAAATTAATTATTATATCATAAATAATTCATTATTAATATTACCTATAATTTATTTTATTATATCATTAAATTATTATTTATTTTATTTTTTTATTAAAAATAATAAATATATTATTTAAATTATATTATTGTTATCTAATTTATATAATATTTGTAATTTATTTATTAATTATTTTATTTTTAAGGTTGAAATAACAAATATGGGTGCTTTGTAATAAAAAATGTTACTACACATGCATATACAAAATTATTATTTTTTTACAAAAACAATACACGCATCTTACATATTTGTGATTATTTTTTAGATGTTATGAAAAGCATTGTACGGAGTATTTATTTTTCTAAAGTTTATATGAAAATAAAAGAAAAGTATGTAATGAAACTCAAACGTGTGACTTTGGTTGTTTGATAAGATCGATTTAAGCTCAGATTGGTTAGATCTTTTATATCTAGGATAAACAATAACAATGATTGAATATGCACAGCGGAATTATAAGAACACAATCAATGTTATCACAAGGTTTTCTTTATTCATACGTTTTCCCTATTACCCCAACTATAACTTGGGGTTACTAACTAACTATAATCTAACTATGGTGTACACACACACCTTTTACTATTCGACTCTCATCAGTCGACTCTACTATATATCTAAAACCTATGTCTATGATCTCTTTATATAGGGAGAGATCATGACTTACAAAGGAAGTAAATCAATAGATAAGGAAACTATTTAAATTACATTAAACCTCATTAAGATGTTTCCTAATCATTATCTTGTAGAATATTTGACCAAATCTTCATATTTCTCCACCAGCTTGTAGAGTTTCATAATGACGACTTTGATCCTTTTGTTTCATTCTGTTGCTCATTTGTATCATCAAATCAAGAATCCCAACAATCTTCCCCTATTTGATGATGACAAAACAAACAATGTTCTTGTACGAACTTTCCTTAGAGCTGAGAAAGTTAAGATCATGGATCTTCCTGAATGAAACAAAATATTCCTTTGTAAAATGCTAACTGCTTCCCCTTAACTTAAGATCTCCTTGATCATGCCACCACATATAATAAGTTGCAAATCAATAAACATGTAATCTTCTTCCCCTTTTTGTAATCATCTAATATGGGTCTCCTTCAGATATGCAACTTGGATCATAACACACTACAAATCATATACCACACTACCAATCCATCCTTCTAATGACTCAAAATACCCTCCATGAAGCATAATAAGATAAATGACTCTGAGCAGTAGAAACACAAACTAGCAGTAGTAATAAATGACTAGTAGTAGTAACGAAACACTTTCCCTCAAGTGGTGGATGTAGATGGTTAAACATTTAATCAATAAGCTCCCCCTGAAACCAATATGTTTACCATCTCTTGAATATCGAACTCTGTAGGCTCTATGTAGTGATCACTGATGAAGAAAACGGAGTATAACAAATTTGATGAAGAAGTAGAATCTCCCAACTTGTGTCTTATGTCTTGTACTATCCACGTGACGTCGAACTTATAAATAAATCTGTGAAATATAAGTATACCGTAACCTCTTGACAAAAACCTCATCTTCTATGAGACACATACTAAATGATAGCAAATGTGAGCATTGAGCACCATAAGAAAAATCACACACCTTTGCTAGATTTTGACAAGTCTTCGTCACACTATTGTAAACACGAATAAGTTATCTTTAAACGTTGTAAGCTGTTTAAGATATAATAAGAACACAAACCTGTGAAACTCCACTTCACCGTCAAATAAGTAATAAATAACCATCTTCGTAATCAATTAATCCAATAATACAAGCTATTAAATCTTGGTTTAAGTCCAACAGTAGTAACTACTAACCCTAACAGTACTAATAACCACAACAGTATTAACTTCCTTTTGTGTGTGTTGTACGAGATCTAAACACTGTGTGTTGTCCGATATCAATCAAAGCTAGCAGTACAAATAATAAACCAGCAGTACAAACTTTCAACGAGCAGTACTAACCTTTAAAGATAAGGCTAGCAGTATTAATTGCCATTGGCAGTATAAACATACAACTGGTAGTACTAATGTATGAAGAACAGTACTAAGTACTCATAAGCAGTACTAAGTATAAAGCTGGCAGTACTAACTTCATAGCCAGCAGTACTAGTTCTTCCCTTTAAATTAAGCAGTACTAATATTTCAACTGCTGTTTCTTTGTCAATTAAAACATGCTGATGCATGTTGTTTCTTCTCTTAACCAAGAACCACAATCAGCAACTATCTTGTTGTCACGAACCAATTAATAACAATTGTGAACAAACTTCCTGTTATATCATATTAGGGTTATTGAAAAACCCTAATATCACCAGATTCGACATGATAACCAAGACAGAAAATTCGTACCTCTTTTCCTTTATAGATTCGACACCAAAACACCTTGTAGATCCTAGATCACGCGCCATGAGGCTCTGATACCAATTGATAAGATCGATTTAAGCTCAGATTGGTTAGATCTTTTATATCTAGGATAAACAATAACAATGATTGAATATGCACAACAGAATTATAAGAACACAATCAATGTTATCACAAGGTTTTCTTTATTCATACATTTTCCCTATTACCCCAACTATAACTTGGGGTTACTAACTAACTATAATCTAACTATGGTGTACACACACACACCTTTTTCTATTCGACTCTCATCAGTCGACTCTGCTATATTTCTAAAACCTATGTCTATGATCTCTTTATATAGGGAGAGATCATGACTTACAAAGGAAGTAAATCAATAGATAAGGAAACTATTTAAATTACATTAAACCTCATTAAGATGTTTCCTAATCATTATCTTGTAGAATATTTGACCAAATCTTCATATTTCTCCACCAGCTTGTAGAGTTTCATAATGACGACTTTGATCCTTTTGTTTCATTCTGTTGCTCATTTGTATCATCAAATCAAGAATCCCAACAATCTTCCCCTATTTGATGATGACAAAACAAACAATGTTCTTGTACGAACTTTCCTTAGAGCTGAGAAAGTTGAGATCATGGATCTCCCTGAATGAAACAAAATCTTCCTTTGTAAAATGCTAACTGCTTCCCCTTAACTTAAGATCTCCTTGAACATGCCACCACATATAATAAGCTGCAAATCAATAAACCTGTAATCTTCTTCCCCTTTTTGTAATCATCTAATAGGGGTCTCCTGTAGATATGCAACTTGGATCATAACACACTACAAATCATATACCACACTACCAATCCATCCTTCTAATGACTCAAAATACCCTCCATGAAGCATAATAAGATAAATGACTCTGAGCAGTAGAAACACAAACTAGCAGTAGTAATAAATGACTAGTAGTAGTAACGAAACACTTCCCCTCAAGTGGTGCATGTAGATGGTTAAACATTTAATCAATAAGCTTCCCCTAAAACCAATATGTTTACCATCTCTTGAATCTCGAACTCTGTAGGCTCTATGTAGTGATCACTGATGAAGAAAACCGAGTATAACGAATTTGATGAAGAAGTTGAATCTCCCAAACTTGTGTCTTATGTCTTGCACTATCTACGTGACGTCGAACTTATAAATAAATCTGTGAAATATAAGTAGACCGCAACCTCTTGACAAAAACCTCATCTTCTATGAGACACATACTAAGTGATAGCAAATGTGAGCATTGAGCACCATAAGAAAAATCACACACCTTTGCTAGATTTTGACAAGTCTTCCAATTTGCATATTTAGTTTTGTAATCATCAAATCTCAGATCCCAACACTTGTGGATCCCTTTTGAATATAGATCTTTCTACCTTGTTAAGGGTTGTAGCTAATATGAATAGATTCACACAAACTACAGGAGAAACAATGACTATAAACACTATAAGTTATGCGGAATCTAACTTATAACGCTAAGAAGAACAATGAATATTGATAACTAAACTTTTGTATTAATCTGCTAAAATGATTACAGATTACTAACTATGAGATATGAGATTGTCTATGAGATATATCTTCTCTAATGCTGTATGGTTCCTTTTATAGACCAAGGATAAACCCTAACAGACTTACAAAACGCGTAAAAGATACTAACAATCTTACCTACAATATCTCATGCATAATCTCTTAAACGTCTAACTATATTATACTAACAGTACTAAACTACTGATCATTACTACTACTATTATGTAGCTATACTTACTAATTACAACCAGGTGGTACAACTAATAAAAATAACTAGCGGTACTAAGTCAGAATGCATAATTCCAACAATCCTCCCCTAAACATGATTGTTGAACTTGTTTAACTTCATGTGTCCTTCAGTTTATTCATTGTTTAATTCTTGGAGGATGTATCCAACACTTGTCAAATATCGTGATCTTGATCTTTAAGAATTGTTATCTATAGCTATCCATCTTATCACAACTTTCTTTACAGCAACAACGAAAGCTAAGTTGGCTTTGTAAGTTTATAGGCAAACTACCTAGCCATTAACGAATTTGTTTATTCCTTTACAGAGCCATTTGCACTGGGATAGGCCAATTCTTCATTTTAAACAACAAGCGTGAATTGATTACCATTGTATTTTGAGTAAACTACCAACTCAACTAATCACAGATTTTGACTTATCCTTTACCAAAAGCTATTGCTTTGGACTAGTTAATGCTTTATTGCCATCACATGGTGCATTGATAACCATAATAGTTTATAGCAAACTATCAATCTATCAACAGATTTGATTAATCTTTACCAGGAACTGTTCGATCCTGACTAGCAACTGCTTAACCAGAAGTCAAGGAGAGTTGAGAACCTTACAATTTTTGGTAAATTGTCAACCAAGAAACGGATTTAGAGAAGTCTATACCACAAGCTGTTTGCTTATGGACTAGCCAGTTCTTATGCCTGTTAAGCATGGTGAATTGATGAACATTTGTTGTGTGGTCTTAGAACCAACACTCAAAGATCCTTCTCATCTCTATCAGAGTCTTCAGGTTCTAACTCTGCAATCTGCTGCTTGACAAATCTAATCAGTTCCAAAGCCATAGTACTGTCTTCTTCAGTTTCTAACTTCAACTTAAGTAATTGTAACAACACTTCCTTTTTAAAGGATCCTATATCTCTGACAAGCATATGAATGACTATTCCTTCATCAGTCATTATAGTGTGTATCCCTGAAGAACTATGTAGCTTCCAGCTCACTATCTTCCAATTTTGTTGTGCATTCCAAAACTCATCATTTCCACTTTGATTGAACATGATTAGCAAATCTCCCCAAAGTATTTTGTCAAATCCTTCAGGTGTCTCATCTTGGTATTTGTTCATCACAAGTTGATATATAGCACATATGTCATCTCTATCAAGTATTGAAAGCACTGCCATCAAAGGTACTAGAAGTATCATCTTTTTGTATAAACTTTTAATCAACCACATTAAGATAAACATCTTCTAATCTCTTCAGTCTCATCATACTGTGGTTTGGTTGTAAGATACTCAGACCTCCATTCTATAATAGGATACTTCTTGTCAAGTATCTCATAATCCACTTCCTTATCTTCATTAGAAACAATAGTTAAACACAATCTTAACTCTTCATCATCTTTAGAAGTGAACTTTTATTTCTAGATTTTCATCTTCTTCTTATACCAAGCTTTCTTTTTCTAGTTCCTTCTTCTCCTTTAATTTCTCCTTTAATACTATCATCTTTCTTTACTCTCTTCTTAGAAGCATCAGCAACTTGTTCATTCATCTCCTTGATGTCTCTCATCCTCAGCAGATCCAATAGCAACAAAGTTCTGATCTTGCCTCTTTAATATTTCATATAAAACCTGTATTTCTTCAAAGGTTTTGGTCTTCAGATCAGAATGCTACTTTCCACCAACATGTTTCAAATAAGTCATCATTTGGTTCCTAAGCTGATTTCTTGAAGGAGGTTTATTTCTGATAGCTTCAGATCTTTGTTGAGTAAGAAATCTTCTTTGGGCAGCAATAGTGTCATGAAGAAGTTTGGCTCTCTGCTCAATAGTATACATTTCTCTCTCTTCCTCTTGAAGTTTTTCAGCAAGTATCTTGTCAGCATTAAGTCTTGCCTGAATAAAATCATATTCATTAGAGAATGCAGCCTTTGTAGCTTCTTCCTCAGCTAACTTTTTCACTTCTTCTACTGCTTCCCAATCCTCTTGCACCTTTCTGGCCACCTCTTCATCCCTAGCAAGCTGCTTAAATTTCTTTTCAGCTCCAGTAATACCTTCTGATTCAGTATCAGATTCATCTTCCTCTTTAATTTTCTTTTTGCCTTTATCTTTTAGATCAATCTTGGGAAGAGGTTTTAAAGTTAATAATGATCTTGTTGAAGTAGGCCTAGGTCTCTCAGTCTCCTCAACATCCTTAAACTCTACTCCTTTTTCTTTTTCTTTGAGCTTCTTCTTGTTCTGACTCATTATGATAAGAACTTGTGCAATAGTCTCATCATCACCAAATATTGTTAGAGTAGTTGTTGTTGGAGCTGTCTGAGTAGCACTTCTTCCTTCATTTTGATCAACAGTACCTTCATCTGGTCTGTCAGTACTAACTTCTTCCTTGTCAGTACTAACTTTTTTCTTGTCAGTACTAACTTTTTGCTTGTCAGTATCTTCATCTGGTCTTTTGGTACTAACTTTAGGCTTGTCAGTACTAACTTTTGGTTGAGCAGTACTAAGTGCATCTTCAGTACTAACTTCCTTTTCTGCACTTTCCTTCTCTTCATGCACCACATATCTTGTCCTCCCCACATCTTGAGCATCTTCAGTCTCCATGTAGTCAATTTCATCATCATCAAGCTCATTTTTGCTCTGATACCACATGTAGAGAATCGTTTAAGCCCATCTAGGATATGTTTTATAAATATCATTGATAACATATATGCACAGCGGAATTAATCAAGAACAATGATATTAAACAAGGTTTTACTATATGTAACAGGGATCAACGATCCTTGAGGCTACACCAACTATTTAACAAACTAACTATTACATCTACTAACTAACTACTGTGTACACACATACACGTTTGCTAGACTCTCATAGGAAGCCTACGTTTTTTTGAAATGCTCTAAACCTATGTCTATCATCTCTTTATATAGGGAGAGATCAAGACTTACAAAGGAAGTAAACCAATTAGATAAGAAAACTATTTAAATCTATTTAAATACTTTCCTAATCTTTATCATGAAGATCTTTGACCAAATCTTTATCATGAAGATCTTTGACCAAATCTTCCATCTTTATCATGAAGATCTTTGACCAAATCTTCCATCTTTTGTAGATTTCACATCTTGACGACTTTGGTCCTTTTGTTTCATTCGTCTTTCATTTAAGCACATGTAGTTTTGTAATCATCAAATCAATAAACCCAACAATCTTCCCCTATTTGATATTACAAAACTATCTCTATGAATGAAACAATCTTCAATGCTTCCCCTTGACTTTAGACTTCCTTGAACATGCCACCACACATAATAAGCTGCAAATCAATAAACCTGTAATCTTTTTCCCCTTTTTGTAATAATCGAATAGGGGTCTTCTGTAGATATGCAACTTGGATCATAACAGCTACAAATCATATACCACAACTACTAATCCAGCCTTCCAATACTCAAATTGCCCTCCATGACGCACAATAATAAGAAAAATGAATCTGAGCAGTAGAAATATAAACTAGTAGTAGTAATAAAGATCAGCAGTAGTAACGAAACACTTCCCCTCAAGTGGTGCATGTAGATGGTTAAACATGTTAACAATAATCTTCCCCTGAAAAGTATGTTAACCATCTCTTGAATCTCGAACTCTGTAGGCTCTACATAATAATTACTGATGAAGA
>BQNB010034021.1:0-44894 GCA_026074375.1 Tanacetum coccineum
ATTCGGCTAGGAGCTGATTTTGGACAAGATTTTATGAGATTTTTGAGCAATATGGGTATTAGTGGGTATTTGTTGAAGTGTAAGTGGGTTTATGGTTTGCCATGCATGCAAAAGTGTAGTTTTATTGCATTACGTAAACGTTTTACGTAACCAATAAAAATAAAAAGCGTAAAGTTATAAATTTTCATTCTAATAACTTTATAACACTTACTTGACGTAAACATTTAGTTGTTTGATGCCCGTTTACGTTGAACGTTGATTTTTAGTTTACGCGATTTAGCTAAACGATGAAAATTTAAAGCGGACGCGTAAAAGTTTAAAATAAATATTTGAATGTTTATTGTTGTTAGCCTCAATTTATTGAGTCGAACAAGGAAGTTCGGTCACTCTACGATGGAGCTTCGGTCTTTAATTAGTTAATGTTGTAATAGGATAATATCGAGAATCGGGCTCGATAGATAATCTAATATTGTATATATTTTGGGTTTAATCCCAAGCAAAACCCGAGCCCGGGTCCTAGTTAAATATCCCGCGCGTCATTTAACGCGACGGGGTATATAAACTCTTTTCTATTTAGAAAAGAGTTAGTTGTTAAGTTGTTGAAAATATCTAATATATCTTTTCTCTTTTCTCTCTCAATTCTCTCTCTACTCTTTCTCTCTCTCTCTAAACAACTCATCTCTCTTTCTCATTTCTAGTTCCGATTTCGTGATCGATTGTGTAAAGTAAAGTGTTAACGGGATCCTACAATTGGTATCAGAGCAGATCAAGCCTCGGTCGTCAACGATAAATGGCGTCTGCTGAAAATAACACTTCAGGCCCCGTTCCTCAATGTTCAAAAGACGTTTGATCGCAGCAGATCAAGCCTCGTTCTTCATGGCAATGACTTCTGATCATAACCGTTCAGAACTCGGAATTCAAGACCACAGCAATGAACAATCAAGTTCAAAGCTGGTTCCAAAAGTTGTTCCTTAAGCAGTCAAGACAGCTACATCACGACAAGAGTTGGAAGTACTATTCCACCTTCACATAGCAATGCTGAGGACAACAGGTATATATATAGAAAATACAAAATTGAAAAATAGAAAATTTCCAAAAAGAATCTTCTCGACATGTCTCTTGGAATCGATAATATTTACGTGCTTAGAAATGTCGATTAACATTGACACGGGTGTGTAAATGAAGTTCGAGCGAGAGTTTTCAAATAGTTTCAAAACATGTCATTTCTAATTTTCTAAATGGCAATGTCAAACGTCAGTACAAACCCGGACTTCAAATAAAGGAATGTTTATAATCTTATCCATCCCCACTAGAAAATTAACGTTTCTCGGTCTTGAGCTATTCCTTACAAGACATTCATGTTTTTTTAGCTCAAGAAAATAAAAAGATAGTTAGTTCAGCCGCTTACCCTTACCGTTTAGAAGAAAGTCCTCTAACATTATGGTGTTTTTCAAAAAGATGAACACAATTTTTTTTTCAAGAATTTCTCATGACAATTTCTAATCGTTCAAAATTATGTGTTTCAAACACTCATCCTCCCTCACTATGGTTTTCAAAAGAAACAATTTCTCAATGGTTCCCTTTCTTGAGGGGAGTATTTTCCGAAAAACAGCGTTTTAAAATGTTCTTGTATACATCAACAACCGTCAATTCTTATGTATTCACAACATTATCAAAATGTTCCAAACCATTCATGCGGACCATATTCTCCCACAGATTTTTTCAAGTACATATTTTAATCACAATGTATTTTCAATAACTAAGTGTTTATTATTTAAAATAAGGGAGAAATTAATTAAAATATGATCTATTCGACTCAATGTGCTGAAGAAAAGGTTTTATTTCGATCTTGATACCCAACTAACATCTTAATTTCTTTACATTCCTGAGGTCCATAAGGTTGGTTAGGTTATATGAATCAATCCTATGATCCAACCAGAACCGGAGGACTACCCAAGATAATCCCAAAGTAGAAGTAGCAGTTCCTTAGATGATTGGAGATGAATGTATAGGAGAATAATCTGACTAAAGATTGAGTTAACACTGAACAATCACAACAAGGAGTTTTAGTAATGACGTCTAGGTAAAGATTGAAGGCGTTTTGAAGAATTAAAAAAGGAAATTGATGGATAAAGGGTCAAACAAAGAAAGCCCTCCACACAACTTAAGTAGAAACGCGTCAATACATATGCTGTGCAGAATCACAATTTGATTGCCTGACAAATGAAAACGACATCAAGGGACCCCAGTGCAAGCAATGCACAACCATTCCCAGCCAATTCGGTTTTTTTATGTTTTCTCCCTCACAGAAACTTGTCTCATTTTTCACGGAGAATTACACACAGTTATCTATTACAATCTCATTCGGACGTTGATATTTAATCAAGGTGGCAATATGTCTCCAGTCAATGTATTGTAACATCCGAGTACTAAAACCAAAATGCACTAATCGAGTCTAGAGCCAAGAGATCAATAAACTCTCCGTTATGGACACAATCCATTCCAAACACATTGTTGACACATCAAGTTCACAACTGTGTATCATGAGCCCTACGCAATATCATTATGATATTTAACCAAACATCCATGATACTAATGTAATTCACAATGAAAGATGGAAATCACTCTTGAGCCAGCATCAACAAGCTCTTGGTAGGGTGACTTGAAGATTCTAAATGAATCAAAATTGTGTACCCCCCCACCCAAAAAAACAGGATAACGATTTGGTCTTAGTAAATGAATTGACGGTTGATGAATTTTGAATAAAAACATGACACTCTAGTTGTGTTACAAAAACTCTTTAACAGTGACACGTCGATTTGAAATTTTCAAATCAATTTCTCGTTTATCAATAACGTAAACCTGCAAGGTCACGTGGTAACGCAACCTCAATCCCATTCCAAATGCTCAAATCTACGAATACCTACTAGTTAAGAAGCTCAATATTTAAAGACAAAGACTTCCCGCTACATCTGATTTGAATCTTTCAAGATAATGCAAAAGTAATGATCATGTTGTCCAAAGACATAAGAACGCATGATGCAAATGACGATAAGACAATGACAAAGGCCACAACGATCAAGATCGCAAAGCGATGAAGGAACAAGATTACAACGAAGACAAAGACCAAGAACACTCGAGCTTAAACGACAAAAGCAATCTCACTGATCTCATGAAGGAGTGTCATCAATGAAATCACTTCGGGGGAGATTGTTAGCCTCAATTTTATTGAGTCAATTAAGGAAGCTCGTTCCCGTGTTCAAGACCTCACTTCGGGGGAGATTGTTAGCCTCAATTTATTGAGTCGAACAAGGAAGTTCGGTCACTCTATGATGGAGCTTCGGTCTTTAATTAGTTAACGTTGTAATAATATAATATTGAAAATCAGGCTTGATAGATAATCTAATATTGTATATGTTTTGGGTTTAATCCCAAGCAAAACCCGAGCCCGGGTCCTAGTTAAATATCCCGCGCGTCATTTAACGCGACGGGGTATATAAACTCTTTTCTATTTAGAAAAGAGTTAGTTGTTAAGTTGTTGAAAATATCTAATATATCTTTTCTCTTTTCTCTCTCAATTCTCTCTCTACTCTTTCTCTCTCTAAACAACTCATCTCTCTTTCTCATTTCTAGTTCCGATTTCGTGATCGATTATGTAAAGTGAAGTGTTAACGGGATCCTACAGCTTTGCTTCATGAATAACGAACTTTGGATTTGCTCTCGATGATGGCTAAGCAATATCGAGGCATTTTGTCTAAAAAATTACCACCTGCGGCGGAATTCAACGAATCTTGATCATTAGAGTTCAAAGCATTGTAGAAAGTATCGAGTTGATGTAATTCCAAGAAACCATGATGTGGGCATGCACGAAGGAGATCCTTGAATCGGTCCCATGCCTCACTAAAAGATTCATCAAAACGTTGTTGGAAATTGGTGATTTCATTTCGAAGGTTTGTTGTTTTGGAGGGAGGGAAAAATTGGTTGATAAACTTTGAAACAAGATCATCCCAAGTAAGAATCGATCGAGGGGGTTCTTTTTCGAGCCAAATCCGGGCGGCCCCCTCGAGGGAAAATGGAAAAAGCATAAGCTTAATCGACGTATTCGGAACGTTTGGGAACTTCAACGTAGAAGTGATCTTGTTGAAATATCGAATGTGAGCATGAGGATCTTCTTTATCATGTCCGAAAAATGGTTTATTTTGCACAAGAGTGAGCAAACCATGTTTAAGCTCAAAGTTGTCCGCGGTGATCGCGGGAACAACGATTGCATCCTCGTAACCCTCGGTGGGTGCTTGGAGCAATTGCGCCATAGTACGTTGATCGGCCATCGTAACTACGGGAGGAGCTTGATTTTCAATAGGTTCTTCAAGATTAAATGGTTCAATATTCGGTGGGACTTGTTGTTGAGGACGGTTACGGGTTTGAGAACGAGTGCGCATGCACTAATTATGAAAAACACAATATTTTTGGTAATCGGAAGTTAAAAGTCCACGGTAGCTCTTTAAATTACGCACAAGAGAGCGGAAGGAATTAGCACGCCGAAGCGATTTAAAAGCGTTCTTCCTTTTTGGGCGATGTTCCTTGGATCAAGCCCTCCTTATACCCCCTTATAGTTTGTAATTCAAAGGTGAGCCGATTATAACGATTAACAACACGATTTATTTTGTTGGATTTTTCTCAATTTTTTTTTTGGTATTGCAAATACTTTAGGAAAAGTATTTATAATGATTTTTGAGTTTTTATATAATGAAAAAGAAAATCAAGAAAATAAAATATTTTTGTAATTTTTTATTTTATATATTCACAAAATAAGCAATAAACTTCACGAGGAAGGTTCTTCAAGGCACAACAAACTTTACTTCGATAATCGTATCACAACCTCCCCGGCAGCGGCGCCAAAAGTTGGTTCTTAAAGTTAACACTATCCTTTAGTATATATAAATACATATAATATAAATATATATAAGGATAATAACAATTAAGAAGAGAGTGAGAGAATTCCGTGAGGCTTTAAGAAGGAAATTTAATTTTACCCAAAGTAAAACCCTAAAAAAAACTTTCCCGGGTCGTTTCCCGACGAGGCGTGAATTTAAAAATCGAAGTTACGTTCGTGATCGCGTATTTTGAATGGGTTCAAGATTTTGATTAGATTCTATTTCTACAAATATGATATAAATGCAAGCAAGGGAAATTTAAAAACTAAAGCATTTAAACATTTAACTAAAAAAACGAATAACGGGAATTAAAGAAACGCGACAAATAAGCTAGTATATCAAGATTAAGCCCTAAAAATGCAAATTTAATTTCTAAACCTCTAAAATGATAAAAGAAAATTTTAAAAAAAATTATATATATATAATTTTTTTGACTTTTAATTAAATTTTTATGAATTTTTAAAGTTTATAAACTAATTTAGTTCATGAAAAATACAAAACTATGTCTAAAAAGTTTGGGAAAAATACAAAAGTAGCTAAAAGTCTATAGATTGCAGGAAAAATACAAGCTCAGAATAAACTCGAACCAATAAGCTCAGAAAAAGCCAATAAGCTCTCGAACTAGCTTATGGCTTGCGGGCTGTAAAAGTGGCTAAGTATTAAATTGTGCAAGTAGTGACCAGATGGCCCTATCGGTGCTGGTGGTAGTGTGATGTTGGTTAAAGACTGGCAGAAGGGGGAGGTCGTGGGTTCGAGCCTTGCTCACCCTTGTACTTCCCCTTTCCCGGTTTTTAAATTTTTTTTTCTTTTTTTTTACAAATTTGTTTTTATAACTTTTTTTCCTAATTAGCTAAAATGAACTTTTAATAAAAGCAACTTATTTTAAGAACACAAATAAGCACAGAAAAAGCCTATAATAAGCTGACAGTTTTGCTTAAAAGCTTTGAGGCTTTAAAGCTAAACTGTTTTGGGCTTTTGAGGTTGAATAAGCTCAAAAGTAAACCAAATAAGCTGTTACAGGCTTGTTCTACAATAAATAAGTAGGAGCAAACTTAAATAAGCACAATGAATCAACTGGAACAACAAATAAGTAGATCACACTTAAAAACTTAAAAATTTAAACTCCAAACAGTTTTGAACAAAATAAGCTCAAATGAGCTTTTAACTCAACAAATAAAGTTAGAACACACTCAAACATACACAATAAGCAAATTCCAACTAAAATAAGCATTGAGATACAGGCAATAAGCACAAAAAAGCAGATAAGCAACTCAATGGCAAAACTGTAATTACAAGCAGACCAACAAGCTAATTTTTAAAGGGCTTAATGGATCCTTATGGCTTAGTGACTCATCAAAACTTAAAGCTTATACAATAAGCTTCTAAAATCAGCAAATAGAAATGAGTTTGCAACTCAAATAAGCTACTAAAAAGGCTTTAGAAATGGCTGTTTCAGACAGTGTCACACTTTTTGGTTTTTTTTCAAGTTTTTCTTAAAGTGCTAAAAGCTAAAGTGCAGGCTTAAAACAGATGGTCAAATCAGCTACTAATCCTCAAATAAGCTTAAAAAGATCTTAACCTTTTAAAAGCTAAAGTGCAGGCTTGGAAAATGTATTTTAACCTTTTAAAAACTGACTAAAAATGTTACTGATCTACTTTGTATTATACCTCAAACTAATTTTGCACACTTATCCTACTCAATTTCTACGACATTAGAAACCTAGAACATCTACAAAAACATGAATTTAGAGAACCAACAATCAATGAACAAAGATGAACAGTTTGTAAGCCACAAATTTCACAGTTTCAAGATATCATGATATTATACCTAAAAAAAACTTGGATTAAGACTTGGAGAACCTTCAAACCAGCCTTATAAGCCTCAAGAATTGCTTATCAAGTTTGACTTTAAGGGTCAAAGCACTCAAACAAGATCAACACAAGTTGATCCTGCTTGTGTCAAACACCCTTTAAGAGACTTGATAATCATATTGAGCTTATAAAACACAGTTTAAACCTTTAATTTTTAAAAACAGATGATATACTAAGTTTAACTAAGATTAATAAGCAAATTTAAACAGACAATAAGCACTATAGATAAGCTAATGAAATAAGCAGTATTTTAAGTTAAAATATGACAGATTATGAAATACTTGAGCAAATGAAACAAAGACTATAAAATAAGCAAGTTAAGCATTAAATGACATGAATAAGCAAGAATAAGCAGAAAATAAGCAGAGATAAGTAGTAAAATAAGCTAACAGATTATAAGCTTGAAAAAAAAGAAAATAAAGAACTCACAAGTGATCCTTGGCTTTTGTTAAAGACTTTTAACACCAAATTCAGTTCCAAAACATCCTATAGCTTATCCACATAAGCACTAACCCATGGCCATCCACAATAAACCATGCTCCAATGTTTTTAGAGATTTTTGGTGATTTTTGGTAGAGGTTTGATAAGTTCTTAAACAGTTTAGCTAAAAAGCTAACTGTTCTAAGAAATAGCTTTGAGTAACCAGAGCTTATAAAGAGCTTATAGCATACTTTAAAGTAAGACAGTAATGTAAAAACAGGATTTAAACTTCAAAATCAAACTTCCATTAACTTAAAAACAAGGTACAATATTTTGAAAGACAATACAATAAGCTGAAAATAAGCATAAAATGTAAGCTAAAAATGCAGGAAAGTAGTTAGCTCAAAAGCTTGCCCTAATGGCCCTATTTATACTAAAATCTTCAAGTCTTGGGCTCTTCCAAGTGTGCTAGTTGTGTGAGGGGTTGAGCAGCTGTGCTTTCTTTGTGAGAGAGTCAAATATCAATCTCAGCCATCCATTTTGTGTGTTCTCCAAGTTCTATCATCCAAGCCCTTCATTTTGTTGTCTTATTCATTGACGAATTGTGTTTAAGGGGATTGCCAAGGTGGCATTTGGTCCATGTGAAGTGGGGTTTGATGTGGGGTTGAGGGAAAATGATGTTTTGTTTGTGGGTGCATAAGTCGAGGGGTAGAAGATGTGTGAATAATGGGGTTGGTTTTGGGCGAGAAAAGTGTTTTGTTACTAGGGGGTGTTTGATTTAACTGGGTTAGGGGTTAAGGGATGAACTATGTAATTGGTACGGGGTTAGAGGGATTTAGGGTTTATAGGGATGAGTTGTGTTAAGGGAGGAAGGAGATGATGAACAATAGGGTCTGGTGGGAATTTAGGGGATTCGGTTTATAAGTTGACACATTCGGTCCTTGTTGTTGGCTGGCGAGTCCTTTGGACTAACGGTGCAAGTCCTTTATGTCTTGCAGTTAACAGCCGTTTGGTTTATTTGTTGTTGGGCTGTTAAATGATGTTTGGGCCTCTTTCTTAACTAAGCTTTAAGCTTAGTCTTCTTTTATGCTTAATGGGCTGACCTGGCCCATTAAATGGGTGTGGGTTGGCCCATTTAGCATTATTTTGATATCGGCTTCGTCTTTGACTTTTATGTTTGACTTTTCAGTTGACTTTTCACGCTCTTTCTATTCCCGTGCTCGGTTTTGTTGTTTTGGCTTTGTTTTTGTCCTTTTCTTAGATTTTCGTTACCTGCATAATATAAATGCATAACACACAAATATAATGTATTTTTGGTTTGTTTTTAGTCTTTTAGGCACGTTTTCCTAGGTAAATGGTATGTGTAATTAAGCACATACTAACCTTCATTTAGGGGTCATCATGAAAAAGCGAAAAGAGTTGGTAAAGCTATTGGAACTACGCCAAATGAGTTAGAAGAGCTAGAATAAGTTTTTTTCGGTGAAGCTGGGACATAGTCCGGAGAAGTCGGAATGAAGTCCGGAAAGTTAGAGGAAAAAGCATCCTCAATCTCGGAAGTAGGATGGTTGGGAGAAGACATCGTTCTGTTAACAACCCAGTAGTAAATAACATAAGTTATTTATATAGTAGTATAATAGTTATGTATCTTTACATACTATTCTGGAAATATAGTGGCACGGAGGACTTTCTTAGATGGAAAAAGAAAAGTAGTTATATTTAAGGTTTCAACCTTGTTCTCTATAACCGTGGCTCTTGATACCAATCTATATCACTCCCATTTTTGACATATAGCAGCGGAAGCTAATCTGGGGTATTATTACATAGTACAACAGTCATAATCATAGAAAATTACTCGAAAGAGACGTTTTTAAAAGACAAGTTATCATTTATTATTTCATCATAGTTTTTAAAAACAGAGGTCCCAAAATCTACAAGAAAACATAAAGTTTGAATGATAACAGTTTAGCCATCTTCAAGTTCGTGTCACTCCGTGCCATAAGATGTTCAGTTACCTGAGATAAACATGCTAAAAAGTCAACACAAAGGTTAAGTGAAATTCATAGGTTTATAGTAAACAGTTTTGAATACCAGCTCAATAGTGGGTTACGTTGTTATACACCTATAGTTTGTAATAATTGCAACACATACAATTATCATGAAATATAGTATTATTGCCCTAAGCTCATGACACCGAAGCCTTAGGTTAATCAATAACTATAAATAATTGCCCCAACGAGTGTCTTTGCCAAACACCAGCAAAGTTATTCAAATGTGTGCTATTGGTTACCGACAGTATAGGTACACCAACGGGGAGTCCATTCCTAAATAGATCTATTCACAGCATTCGCGCTTACCCCGACGAGTAATTAACGGTTCATGATAGTGGGGACTTAATGGCAAAAGTAGGGACTTAGGCAATAATGTATCAGGATAACATACAGAAAAATACTTACATTCATGGTTTATAGCATGTATCCCCCTCGCAGGTTTATGAAACATTTAAAAGATTGAATGCGAGGCTATGAACTCACCTTAACGGTATAGGGAAATCTGATTGATGACAAAAGTATATGAAATGAAAGTAACGGCTTCGTCACGCAACCTGGGGTAATATGTCAAGTCTTAGTGTGATGGTTTATGTTTCAAAACTTCATGATGTTTAACGTATGTCTTTGATTTATCAATTTATGGAAATATTGTATCACTGTTCGGGCCATCATAATTCAGAAGTCATGTAGTAAACGTTTGAGGAGCCAGGACACTTTAAATCGTAAATCCAGCAAACTCGTCAAAACGTATACCCAAATGAAATCCCTTATATGAAGCTCCCTAGTAACGTGATACGATAAGATTTTAAGTTTCTTCAAAAGCTAGTCGATGATAAGTTACGTTAAATATATAACGTAATTGATTGAAAATGCGTCGATCGTTGATTAATAATGACAAATGTGTCGGGTTTTAACATAATCGAGTCTTATAATATTGATATATACTTTTATAATTTGTATAAAAATATTATATTTTATATTTTTAAGAATACAAAAATGACAGTATATACCCTTGGTTTATAAACTTTTACAAGTTTAGTCCTTTATATATAAGTATATATAATTTAAACCTTTAACTTTAGAATTTGGCAAAACAACCCCTCATAGTTATAACTTTAGGAAAATGACATTTTCAGCCCCTTTAGTTATAAATTTCAGAAAGTTACGATATATACCCCTATGCATGGAAACTTTTGCAAAACAAGTCCAAAAAGCCATGCAAGCTTATTTTATGATTCCAAATGATATTTGCAGGTTATAGCTTATTAGTATAAGCTAAAATAAGATGTTTTAACGTAACAAAAGTTTAGAAAAAGGATTCGTTAGCTAGAAAATCAAAACTTCAAACAAGAGTTCATACATGATATTAAGAGTATTATGAACATTATTGTACAGAATATAAGCTTATGGAACAAGATCTTAGGCTTACGTGAGCTAAAATGGGTCGAAATGGGGTTTTCGGGTTCGTACGCCTAACAACGGATTCAAGGCTTCATTTTTCTCGATTCTTGGCTTCTATTTTGAGCTCATTGACTTATCTTGACCTTCCTTGATCTGATTTAAGACTCCATTGATGAGTATATGAGTTTTTGAGGTGTGATTTGAAAGGAATGGGGAGTTCGGCTATTTATAGGCTCAAGACCCTTGGTGCCTAAGTTTTCTTGGTATCTAAGGGTTTGATAAGTGTCATAGCTAGCTGAGGTGAGTAAGGTATGCTAGTAGGATGAGTAATGAAGGCTAGAACTAGCCATGAAGGTGTGGAATGGTTGTTTGGAGGCCACGACTGAAAAGGACAACAAAAAGGTAATGGAGGTGCTTATAAGATACTTGGTTGCTTGATTTGTGATGTCATAGAGGTTCTTGAGGTGCTTGAGGTGCTTGAGGTGCTTGAGGTGCTTGGTTGCTTTAAAAATGGGTCAAAATGAAAGAAAAGGGTGTCGGGTTCATTTTATTTCAGGTTAAGGTTTAGGGTATTAATTTCTAGTTAGGGTTAGGGATTAGGATAGATTAAGGTTTAGGATTAGTGTTAGGATTAAGGTTTAGGGTTTAGGATTAGGGTATAGGGCTTAGGATTAAGTTTTAGGGTTTAGTTTTAAGGTTTAGGGTTTTAAAATGAAATTACGGTTTTTAGGGTTTCATTTAACGTTTAGGGTTTTAAAACATGGATTAGGGTTAAGATTAAGGATAGATTAGGGTTTATAAGTCATGCATTAAGTGCTTGTACTTTGTGTTAAGGAGGTGGGAAGTTTAAACATGGTTTAGGAGCTTAAATAACCTAATTAGGTTTTTAGGCATTATTGACTTGTACATTGATCTTAAATGAGTTATACATTGACTTGGAGGGAAAATATGATTCAAATATGGTGAATTGTACACTTGTACATATGTTTGAAGGCTTACACATTCATTTTATATGTATACATTACATATAATTAGGGTTTTGATGTAAACGTTTACGTTTAATGCTTGTTTTTGAAATAACGTTTTGAAAAGTACGTTAAATGGATAATGTCTTTTGTAAAATATGATTATCTAGATATAGACTTGTCTATTATTTTTTTTGGATGTTACATGATATAAAACTTAGATTTAGATGGCATTGATAGAGGTTGTGTGAGCTAGTTTACTCGTTAGAGATAAAGTTCGTTGATATGTAGATTAAAGCAAAAAAAATTCATGTAAGAAGGTGATATATTTATAATAGATGGATATTACATTGCATCTAATTTAATAGATGGATATTTACATTGATGAAAATTAAGGGTTGTTATAGTCAGCTAGTCTAACTCTCGATAGTCTATGACACCATTTGAATTATGAAAACCATCCTGCTTCCTTGAACAAACCCTTGGTGCTCCCCACAAGAGGCGTTAATTGAGGGGTCTTGAATCGACATTAAAACGTATTTCAAATGTAATCTATGGGTACGACACACTTCCGTACACGGGTAGCAAACGAATATCAAATTCAAAGGCTATGAAAACATATAAGGGGTTTTACACATATGGAAATAGATGCAGTTCAATTGTCATAAGAATCCTTAAAAGAAAAGTAGAAAATATGTACCGGATTGAAAACGCAAAAGATATAGAATCATCAAAGGCGTTACCCGACAATAGAACCACATTACGATTGATCTTGACTTATCATAGTTATATTTGATATAGTGCTGGTTCTTATGCTAATAAACGACAGTTTCTCGTTGTATCCTTACTGATTGTTTTGGGGGTGTCATTTGATTTGGGTTTTGTTGATTGGTTAATGTACGGTTGCTGGTTGCTTTATTTAATATTTTTCTTTTTATTTATTCGTCGGTTAGTTTCAGGGTTTCTCTTTGCTTGGTGTTGCTGGGTGCGTATAAAATTCAGAGACAATATTTTATCAGTCTATCGCATCTTACCATATACTTTCACTTTTAAAAAACAATCCTTTTTTATTGTATAATTATAAAATTTATTCAATATCAGGCATATTAATTATAATTATTTTCATATTTATTCATTAATATATCAAAACAATAGTCTTTGTCAGTCAACCAAACATTATCATATTGTTTCAAATTTATTGTAACATGGTTTCTTAAAGTACATAAAGTAGGCATTTCCATAAAAGTTTGGTATCCATATATTTCATTCATAAATATTTTTTTTTTTTTTTCCCTCCCACCCCAAACACCATCACTAGATTATACTTCAAAAGGTTTTTTATAATTCGACATTTATATAAAAATTATGTTTACTCAAACAAGGATCTCGTATTAACCCAAAAGAGATTGTAAAGATACCATAAAGACTTAACACAATTTTAATGGTTTAAATGGGAAAGAAAGTACCTAAGGAAAAAATAAAAATCCTTTTTCGTCAGAATACACATTGGAAGTGCGGAACTGCCCAGAGAAATTCATACGTAGTCATTACGAACTTAATGAAGAACGTAAAGACTTAATTCCATTACTTATGATCAAAAGAATAAAAACCATAGGGAAAAACGTCTGGTATCTAACTAATTGTCGCAACATGTTACGAAAACTAAAGGATATATAAAGAACAGAGTAATGATATGCACTAATACTTTAGGAACAATTAGCGCTTAAAAGAAAATTTTGATACTCATACGAGTAATCAATACAACTAAAGAACCAATGGAACGTACCAATATCCAAAGAAGCATATCCGAACAACCAATATTCTTCATGTAAACCGGAATAGAATAATTTGCATCATCCATTTACCGTCATTGGTTACGAACAAGGAACACTAAAATGAGGGTTATATATCCGAGCAAATATTTGAGCAGACGAACAAACTCAATAATCGTAATAATAGCAATAACGGGTATCCGGGGTATCCACAATCGATAGATAGAAAGAAAACTTACTAACTTCATAACTATTCCTAATACAACCGCACATAATATAACATCTTACACTACCAACTAACAAGCAAACACCGATCAATGCAATCATGGTCACAAGTCTACGTGTATGATGCCTTTATAATTATGTTGGCCACCATAATTGTAATTGCATCCTTTCACACATATACTTACTTCCAAGACTACACCTCTCAATGATAACGCACATATAAGCACATATACCACATTGCACATCTTAAACCACTCCAATATAACACAGAAAGGATGCTCCATCAAAGAAATACTTACTTATATAAAGATAAAATCGAAACGACATAAAGGAACGAAAGTCTCATAGCGCCTCCAAAATACGAAATATCTGAAAGAAATAATCAATAGCATAATGACGAGTTAAAAGACGAAATAAACTTATGTTGGGCCTCGCTTGGGTTTGACTTTGCCTTCGCAAGAGTCACCTGACTCTGTGGGTCATGCTAACTACGAGCATTCGACAAGCGATTAACTACCCTATCTCCTTTAGTTCCATAAGAGGCTCCTTCCCAATTGGATCATCTTTTGGATCTCTATAGCGCTTAAGTCTAATTAGCAAAATGGTTCCCAACAAAACTTCTTACGGATAAGGGAGACATAGCTATAAATAGTAAGGAGTTAATATATACCATATTAGGTAATAGTAGAACAAATAGCTAAATAAAAGTTAGACAAAATAAAATAATAAAGCTATATAATTAAGGGAAAGTATAACAGTTATAATACTAAACACTTAAGCCCTAAAATGCATCTATATGAAGGACTCCTAGGTTATAGTCTAGGCTCAACCACCTACTTCTATATAACATGTCTTTGATACCAATATGTCACACCCCGCCAAGGCGGAAACACGCGGCGTAACTTCATGGATATCATCACAACACAATGGTGTCAACAATAGAGAATCACTACATGCATAACTAAATATAAAAGACATGATGTGTCATGACAATACTGAAAACAAAGATGTAACACCCCCAAATCTGGGTCGCAGCGGAATGTTGAATATCCGAGGTCGTTACTTCATAGTTCAATAGCACAAGATATGAGAACGACCACTAAACGTGTCATTTGAAAAAGATACATTGGATTAACAAAATACTAGTTTGTTACATAAGCTCATGGCTTCAAATTGTTCCACAATATAAATAAAGATTTCGGTTTATAACAATTGTCCCCAAAATGTAATAAGACCCCAAATCTTTAATATTGACTCTTCACTTATTGACTTCCAATGTATCATCGCACCTTGTGCCTTATTGACCTGAAAAACATGCTTAAAACGTCAACATAAAGTTGGTGAATTCATAGGTTTATGTAAATCAATTGTAGGACCGCAAGATTTCCAAGTGTATGATTAAGCAACAGATGCAAACATCATAAAAATTAATTACGGTTTCCTAAGCCCATGACACCGAAGCTCGACGTATATGGATGCAATAAATTGCCATTAAATGCCCCTAAATGATGTTCTAACCCGCAACATCCCAAATCCGACATGGTATACGTTTGTTGTCCGGCAGACCGGCACAATGAGCGCTACTCACCCAAACGGGGATGTCAATCCCAAATAGATCTATTTATAACATTCGCGCTCGCAATCTAGCAATTGACAGTTCATGATAATGGGGCTCAGTGGGCTATCGCTACTTAGGCAAACACGTAATCAAAGTATAAAATGTACACTTGCGTCCAATTTGTAAAACAAAGCATGTTCTCACCCCAACGATGTAAATCATTTAAATAATT
The DNA here is from genome assembly GCA_026074375.1 of Tanacetum coccineum. Lineage (NCBI taxonomy): Eukaryota > Viridiplantae > Streptophyta > Magnoliopsida > Asterales > Asteraceae > Tanacetum > Tanacetum coccineum. The sequence continues at coordinate 15,428 of BQNB010034021.1, forward strand.
GTAAAACATGGGGCTATGAACTCATCTTAGAAGGCAGTCCTCTGTGGATGATAAATATATCCAAGTATAGCAATGAAACACACCGTCAAATACCTAAGTAAATACGGCCAGTCTTAGTCTACATATTTAGGCTAATGACTTAATGCATAAACTACAATATCTTGCTAGTTTATACATACTATTATCACTTGTGTGGTGGTGCACATGTTTATTGTATTTGTATTTATGTGATGGCTCTTAGGAAACGTATAAGCGTTGTTAACAAATATTCATATTTATTAAGTCGTGTTCAAAACCGAATAATATCCGAACATATTATAACTTGTCCGATTCGTTAAGTGCCTGTAAGCTCACAAATAAGCTGTTAGAGCTTGTTGTGGCTTATGGTTCGTAGTTTGGACACGTTAATGCTAGTAAGCCCGTTAAGGGTCCGGTTATGTTTCTAGCTTGTGTCAAGGTCCATGTTAGTTTCAATAAGCACCCTTATCCCGTAAAAAGCTCATGAGCGTATTTATATAAGTCGTAATAGCCTCCCTTAGAGGTCTAGATGGGCCTGTTAGGCTACCTAATGGGCTGCCAACCTAAAGGCGACCCAGATATGTCCTTGGTTACAGTTTTGATTCTAGGTTTTTGTACCTGCTTCCGACTATAATCCAATGTATGTTTCCCAGTCAAGTTATAATGTATTACCTGAAATTAACGTTATAATTGTCGTGTAATTTGTACACAAACGAAGCACATGATTCTCATGTTCTCGTTCTAGTATTTTAAATGAGAGTTAAGCCTTAACTCGAATGTTAACCATGTTTTAATTCGTGTACGCACCACACAAGGTATATTGTATGTTAAATATGGGTGCGTGAACCATGCATGGGTCGAACCATGCATGCTCGTGCCCACGTACTCTATTCAACACAAGTTTTTACGTGACTATTACACTAGACAAGAATATAACGAATGAAAATGACATGAGAGGCTTAGTCGTGACTTACAAAAGTATTCCTAGAGTTCTGGTTTTGATTATGAATCAACCTTTATATAGTTACACTTAAAAACTACGTGATCCTTAGCTCCAAACATGTATAACCCGAATTCCATAGCTACGTGTTCCTCTTTATAACCTTATACTCGATCTTAAAAGCTACCTTGTGTCCTTAGAGTGAATTGTGGGTCGTGTTTGGTTCGGTTATTTGTTATGCCGAATGAGATAGAGAGAAAAAGGGAGATGGTTTATCTTGAGAGAGAGTTTAAGAGTTTTGGAAATGTATTTAGTGATAATGTGAGTGATATTTATAAGCACTTTAGCTAGTTAGCTCTCCATGGTTCTCTCTAACTAGGATCGGAGCCCTATATGGGTAGTTTTAAGGTTTCTAGTTGATTACACATGGTATTAAGTTAAACCACTCAAGTACCAATGTTAATTACCCAAATGTTGTACAAGATTTGCTAGGTACTTGCAATCTTAAGGATTTTGTGTGGTGTTCTCTTGTTAGCTGCGGCCTAGAGGGCAAAGGAAGTGGACAATGGTAATTAACCAATGTGTAATACTTAGTTAGGGGACACTAAGTACTAGTTTTAATTAGCAAGATATGTACTAGTACTTTGGAAGATCATTCGGGGATTTTATGCTAGCTAAATACACTAGGGACGATTTCATGTGGGTTTAACTTGCCTACATTCGGCTAACATAAGCTATTAACACAAGATTTGAATAAATTTTGTGCTTAAGGATAAAAAGTGGGTATTGGTTTGAGTCTAGGTAAGTCTAGGTATTTCCGGGGTGTGTCTAAATGTATTTTATTGCGAAACGTAACCCTTTTACGTGACCAATAAAAATAAAATACGCTAAGTTAATAATTATCTTCTTAATAACTATTTATTACTTGGTTGATGTAAACCTTAATTTATTTGATGACCGTTTACATTAATTGATTATTTCTAGTCTATTCGATTTAGCTTAAAAGTACACATTAAAAGTAAACGCGTATCAGGCCAAAATAAATAGTGACGAATAATCGGAGTCATAAAATGACCTGAATTTGAGAAATGTTACAATAGCCCTGCTTTTTGATCAATGTTTCTCATTAACATTACCGGTGTGCCGATTTTTAGCTTTATAGCATGCTTGGGAAGACCCGACATCTTTATACCGTTAAGGAAATCTGTCGTGTAAATTGATTCATCAAAGTTTGTATCGTCATCGGCCAGGGAAACGGAGTCTGATGATTCGTATAGTGTCTTTCGCCTGGAATTAAACCCATCATACGTTAATTAATCATATCCACCATTTCATGTGTTGGCGCTAGAATGGCCCTTTCCTGAAAGAATGTTGGGTTCCATAGGTTTTGAACCAACTAGGGGTATGTTTGATCAATTATTGATCCCACGTAATCATTAGACTCTGGAATCAACATTTCATCTGGAAATACAATAGTTGATTCGCCTTCATTTTTTGAATCAATATTTCTATTGCCAATGTTTAATATCTAATTCGCAAAGTCTTCTATTTCTTTTTTTCTGAGTCTGTTTTTCCAGTTCCCAAACCCATGTTGACTGTTAAGTTCAAGACTGTGCATTTTTGCCACAAATAAGAAGAGTTTATTGTTGCATGTATGACATCATTTCTACTGGCATTAGGAATTACCAGAAGTATTTGTCGAAAATCCCCCCCAAACAAAACAACTTTACTGCCAAAAACTCTATTAGATGGTTAGGAGGGGTCTGACCTACAAATGTATCTCAATGTTCTATCAAATGCTTCATAACAATATGATTGTATCATCGGTGCCTCATCCCATATTATGAGCTTTGCTTGGCGTATCAAATTAGCGAGGTCGCTATCAGCAGGTATATGGCACATTGAATCTTCAAGTATATTAATTGGAATTGCAAACCGAGAATGTGTGGTCCTTCCGCCTTCTAATAAAAGAGCAGCAATACAGCTGGATGCAACGTTTAACACTATTGATGACATCAAATAACGTCTATTTTATAGCATCATTTATCCTATATAATTAACCTATTTTGTATAATTATTGCAAAGAATTGTTACTTAATCGTTTATATTTGAGAATTGCAGCATTTATGGAGTACTTAGTGAAAGTTAACTAAAAGGCATACATTCTAGAGCTTAAATGAATATATTTGAAGATTACTGTTTTGAAGACCAATACGCCGTATCCATCAAGGAAGATACGGCGTATCTGCGCCTGCACTTACCAAAGACCACGAAGGCCACAAGATCCAATACGCTATATACAGGAAGACCAATACACCGTATTCAATGCTATTTGGGAATAAAATATTCTGGAATATATCAAACGTGGTCCCTACTCCAAGAAACCCCCAATACGCCGTATCCAAGACCTTGGATACGCCGTATCGACACCGACTCCAGACCTTATAAATAGAAAACTCAAAAACGAGTTTTAAGTGTGCTAAATCATATTCTCAATACCTAAACCATAAAAGTCGATTTTCAGAGGAAAAAAAGAGCAGAAGAGGTCGAGCAACGGGATTCATTCCATAGGAGACAATGTAACACCCCCAAAATGGGTCGCAGCGGAATATGGGTTGGAGAGTGTTACTTCATAGATCAATAGCACGAGATATGAGAACGACCTCTATATGAGTCGTTTAAAATTGATACATTGGATTAAATAGACTTGTTTGTTACAATAGCCCGAAGTCTCTGGTTTTCTAAGCTTCGATCTGAGATTTTAAAAATTTCATTTTGTGGAAGATCTATCCTATAGTCATAACAAGGCTTAAACCCGCAGTGGATCTTCGCTCATTTACAGTACTTAATGCATCAGCCACTACGTTTGCCTTCCCTGAATGATAACGAATGTCACAATCGTAGTCGCTTAGCAATTCAAGCCAACGGCGTGCCTTATGTTAAGCTTCTTTTGATCGAGAATGTGTTGTAAGCTTTTATGGTCGGGTAAAAAACGGTACATCTGGTTCACATATAGATAGTGTTCTCCATTTATCTTTAGAGCAAATACCCACCGATCCAAGTTCTAAATCATGAGTGGTGTAGTTCTTATCATGAACTTTTAAATGTCGGAAGTATGGCATTCACCTTCTCTCTTTGCATCTACCACAACGCCTAGCCTTTGTGGGCAAGCATCACAAAGGACCACAAATGGCCTTCGCTTCAATTTTGGGTAAATAATGCCAGAATTGGCGCACTTGCTAACTTTGCTTTTTAAACATAAAAAATTACGTTCTCTTCCTTTCAATCCCCAATTCAAAAACTTGTTCCTTTCTGAGTGAGCTTTTATCATTGGTTTAGCAATCTTTGAATTTCACTACGAGAAAACTTGCGATTGTACCCAGTAAGACCTAATAACTAGAGGATTATCCATTGGTTTCTTGGGAGATGCCCAATCCTTTGATAGATTCTATCTTGGTTTGATCCACATGAATACCTCTTGCTTTTCAATGACCGTGACCAAGGGAAGTGTACCTTCGAAATATCCAAAATTCACATTTTTGAAAACTTTAGCGTACAACTTCTCTTTCTTAGAAACTCTAAAATTGCATTAAAGGATGTTCTTAGTGTTCCTCTTGTCATTTTGAATAATATAAGTATGTCTTAATGAAGAAAATTACAAACTTATCAAGTAAGGCTTGGCAAACTCGGTTTCATTGAGGTCCATGAACACCGCAGGTGCGTTTTGTCAGTCCCCCGAATGGCAATGACTTGAAACTCTATAATGGGGGGTGGACATACCGAGTTTGATTTTACGTCTTTGGAATGTCTTAGCCTCTTGTACTCTAAGCTGGTTGATAACCGATCTCAGGATCTTCTCGATAAAATATGGATCTTGGAGACAATCCCTGACCCTCCCACCCCCCCCCCCATAATTCGTCGATCCTTGGGATATGGATAACGTTTCTTCCCACTGTCAGCCTATTCAACATCTCGGTAGTCGATGCACATCCTGAATGAACCCATCCATTCTTTTTGAAATACAAAAAGGGGTTATTTTCGGGTGCTCTCCCAAGGTGAGGAAACTAGGGCATTATGAAACCTTTGTCCGGAAAGTCTTATTTTTTTTGTAGTTGTTTGCAATTCCTTATTTCAGCATGGAAGCCTCTATGATACGGTGCTCGTGTGCTACTGGGTGCGGCTCTGGAATTTATGTCGATTTGGAATTCCACGAGTTGAGCCGTGAGGAAGGACCTGGCAAGCCTCAAGGAAATTACTTCAGGAAAATCTCAGATGATTGTACGTCCTTAATTTGTTTTCCTTCGAATTGTCCCTCACTCTTTCATTGGCGGTATTGCCGCCAAAAAGACCTGGCATACCTTTCGACACTGTTCTCTTGAGCCTTTGAACAGGAGATAGATTGGTCAACCGTTTTTTCTCCCATTGTAATCTCGTTACCATGAAAGTCAAGGTTTCATTACATAGGGGAATTAAACTAGTTTACTCAGCGCATACTATCACGGGTGACAAATTCTATCTTAACCAGTCGCATAACGATAATGACGTCGAAAACCTACCAGTTCTAACGGGGCTAATTGATCTATTTTTTGAACGGGTTGCGTTTACTGAAATTTAGAGTGCAACCTCGTATATCATAAACATTCTATTGTGTCTATCCCGACTATTTTTCACATTCGCTAATTTTAAATTCGACATTTTTTTTTTTTCTTAACTTTTATCTAATGGAGTTGGGGCGATGTCAACAGGGAACTAATGCAGTAGATTTAAATCTTCCGTTTATCAGCACAGTGGTCGAATAAGATAGATGCATAATGGTTGTTTAAGAGGAACGTACCCGTACACGAACATTGGTGTCTGGGTTTCCCGCATGTGCATTCCCTCTCTTGTTCTCTGCATTCCCACTGCATAAACCCAGCCTTGTGCATTTCCCATCCCTCCTCCGTATTCTTCAACTTCGGCAATCTTTTTGAAATGCCTTGGTGCTGCTATCCCACTCAAAACAAACCATTCCCCTTGGGAGCTGTCTCATTGCCCTTCTGAGTTTTGTGTACATTTGTGTTAGCCAGTAATTCCTACAATTCGGGCAAAGTGCCGGCTACCTTGTTGCACTTGTGGCCTTCCTGGTGCTAAGGCCATTGTGGGAAAAATGGCACTGGTACACTTGGGCTAGTTTCCCCCATAGGGTTTTCTTCTCACCAGTTCCCCATATTGTAGGGACCTTGGCTACTTCTTTTTTTTTTTTTTTTTTTTTTTTTTTCTTTTTTTATTGTTTCTTGAAATGGTTGGTGTTGGTGTCCAGGGTTGTTTCTGGTTGAATATCGCCTTCCTATTGTTATCAACTTTTCCGCATAGTACGGGAGTTTTGATCCATCAAGTCGTTGGCTAAACTCAAAGCGTCTCATCCCAACGTCTTGGGCTTGGAAGGACCTTCATTAATTCCCATAGTTGTTTTCAGGAATGTTCCCAAGGATGTACTTGTTGATATTCTCAGTTTAACTAGCACAAAACTTGGTAAAATATCAGGTGTTAGCTCTTGGAAACATTTAGTGTCTGCTGGAAACATACGTTCCCTTTACCTTTAGGTTCCATTAACTCAAATTTCTAGTTCTGGTCTCACCAGTGGACAATACTTGTCTGTGTCATTTTCTTCCTTGAGTCCTTCCTAAGTCATTGCCATATGACTGGGGAACCTAAAGTTTCTTATGATGGACCGTTCACCCAAGTCAAAAGCAGCACCTAATACATTTTGTGCAGGTGGAAAACTTTAATAATTCTCAATCGCAATACACTGTTATTGTAAAATGGATCCTTCTTTTTAATCCCCCTCCGAGTTATACACTCCACGCCTTTTGTTCCTTTTGTAGTGGTAAAAGGTTGGACATTTTATAAAGTCAGCGTCTGTAACTAAGGGCGTGCAGTTTGCACATTCATTCGGGCATCCCCGTATGAAATCCTTTTGTGGCTTGCGTTCTCCCATTGGTGGATGTTTCGCTGAAGAGTGATTGCAAGTTTTATTATACCTAAATTATCATCACAAAATAGTATATCCTAAGAGTAATTAAGAAAGATTACCAAGTTTCCCTTGATAAAATTCACTCTCAAAATTTAATATAATATATAATTACGTATGTTAAACCGGGCAAAAGTATGATCACCCGGGTCGTTTTCCCCTAATGACTAGTGGAAAATTGAAACCACGTTTTAAAGTTCAGATCCTGATTTGAATGGAAGCAAGATATTTGGTTTTGGGAAAGATATAAATTAAACAATTAAAAATACGGAAAACACAGCTAGAAAGCAATTTAGACCTAAAATTTAAACCTAAAAATGTAACTAAAAATTTTATAAATAAGAAAAATTGTAGAAATTATTAACAAATAAAAGCCATTAATTTTTTATCTTTTTATAAAAGTTTAATTGAACTAATTAAAACTTAACCCTAATTATTAATTAAAACTTAATAAACTAATTTAAAACTTAACTAATGGACTAATGATGCAAAAAGGAAAAGGACTAATGGGGAAAACACTTTCTGACGGGGGGAACTAACTGGCAAACAACTAAAATCGAAAAGTTACACTTTCTACCCTTAGAATCTACCCCGATAACAAGCTAAGTCCCGAAATAAGTTGAAATTTGAAAAGTGCTTAAAATGAAAAACTCAAAGAAGCAAAGTTGTAAAGGAAGACAGGGGGAACAACTTTAACAAAAACACTATAGCCTGAAACTCAAAGATAAGCTCTAAAAAGAGCTTATTGATAAGCTGTTACAGAAAGGAGGGCTTAACCCTTGGTTTTAGAAAATAAGCTATAAAAAACTCAAAACTAGTTCAAAATGAAAAAGGAAAGAAGTTCTAAAGAGCTTATGATATGCTTAATCTATAAATGAAAAGAAACTAAAGCTAGAAGTGCTTTTAAACTACTGAAATTAAGCATGAACTAAGCAAACTCAGGAAATAAGCAAAAGAGCAAAAGTTTCAAATGAGCTTAAAGGCTTAAAAAGCTAAACTAAAACTCTAAAACTTTCAGGACTTATAAAACTACTTATAATCTATCTAATTAAGCTAGAAAATATAGATCCATAAGCTAAATTATCAAATTTAAATCCTAAAGTTTCTAAGTACTGTTTTTGGCTTTTTAACTTTTTGACAGCAAAAATAAGCTAAGATAATAAGCTAGAAAATGAAATTAAAGACTTAAACTATATTAAGCTATATTAAAACTTAAATCCTACTGAATTTGATAAGCTAAATCCTAAAATTACTTATCTAATTGAGGCTGAGAACACAGCAGTACTAACTAAGGTTAGTACTGGTAGTGTAAAAAGTTCAGCAGTACTTTCACTTGAAAGTACTGCTGGTGCAATTTTTTTGACTTTTGAAAACTAAAGAAGCAATGAAATAAGCTAGAAAATGAAAACTAAATCGTTAAAGCTGAAAATAAACTTAATTCTACTGAAATTAAAGCTCAACAGTATTTAACTTGTGAAAGCAATAGTTACTAAAATTTGGAAGTTAGTACTGGTATTGCATAGGTTCAGCAGTACGAACTTAGGTTCGTACTGGTAGTGTTACAAATCAAGAGTTGGCACTAAAGCCAAACACTACTAAAAATCGTTGACGAATTTGTGAAAGCTTTTAAGAGAAATTTCTAATGAATAACACTTATTACCAGATAAAAAACTATCTTTTTAAACAAAATTAATAATCATGATTAAAAACCAACTGAATAAGCTTAATCTAGGATCTTTTAAAATATTTAAACTAATATTTTTGGATTTTATGGAGGTTTATGACAGAAATTATAACTAAAGATCTATAATACTTAAGCAAAAAACAGATGGAGACAAAACAACTAATAAAGTACTAGAAGAGAACATTTAATCTTATAAGCAAAAGGAATAAGCAAAAATAAGCAAGTTAAGCATATAAACCTAAAACTAAAGAATTTATAAACTGAAATTTGAGATGAATGAATAAAGAAGAAACTTACTTAAACCTTTAGCTAAACAAAAGGAACCACTTAAGGCAGATTCTAGCTCTCTAGCTTCCTTGAATAAGCTAGGTGTAGAAGTCCTTGGGAATCCTTCCAAGGTATGTTCCCCCTTCCAAAAAGCTTCGTAGATACATAAGATCCATTAAATAGGTTTAACTGATTTAAGGTTTAGATAAGATTAATACTGAATTCAAACAGCTCTATTTCAGCTTATAGACTGAAAGAGCTTTTGAGTAGCTTATTAGCTTATGAGACATGATTCGGATATAGTACACATTATATAGCAACCCTAATACAAGGATCCTGACAATGCCCCTTGACCTAGGCAAAAGGTCAAATTCCAACAAAAGGAGATGATACACAAGTAAGAATATAATAAAAAGATTCCGGAAGAGATATTCCAGGGGCGTATGTTCCCAACGTTGGCTGCAATTGAATAGTTATCCTGGTTTGATGAGAAATTGAATTGAGAAGAAATATGATGGAAAAACCATGATAAATTAATTAATACTAAAATTAATTAAATAAAAATCAAGTTTTATTCTCACGGGAAACAAATATAGGAAATAGGGTTCTTAAAAAACTAGGGAAACAAAAAATTAGTTATAGGAATTCTAAAATTTTAATTCTAAACTAAATACGGGGAACTGAAGTTTTTCCCCCCCCCCCCCCCCCCCCCGCAAACAGAATCAAGGCTATCGAGAAAAACCTAATTATTAAAAAAACATTTAGAAAAAATAAATGCTAAATTAAATTAAAAATCAAAATTAAATTCTAATTAACTTAATTTGAAAAATAAAGAAAACTAGAACTAAAACGGATGTCGTTTGAATACTAAACGAAAAGAAACGGTAAAGTTTACCCGGTAAAACGGGTCTAAGATTGAAATTTATGAAAAATTAAGCCTATACTAGATTTTATAATTTTCCTAGATACTAAATGACAAAAGAAAATTTTCTAAAAAAGAAAAATATTTTTTTATTAATTTTTGGATTTTTTATGAATTTTTAAAGATTAATAACTAATTAAAACTAAGAAAATAGAAAAAGACAAAAAATAAAAGTATAAAAATTCTGAAAAAATAAAATTAAATATAGAAAAAGTTAACAATTCTAAAAATATAAAAATGCCCAAATTTTACTGATTAAATTAAAAGTAATTAAACTAATTAGATTTTAACCTAAATTAATTAAATAAATAACTAAAAGAGTAACAGCTGTTAAACTAGAGGACTAACAGAGTAAAGCAACAAGGACTAACGAAGTAACAGTCTACTAACTAAAGGTACTAACTAAGTTAACTAGAAAATCGAAAATTACACAAATGGTCCCTGAGTTGGACCCCGATTATCAATGTGGGTCCAAACAGCTTATTAGACAAAACTTATAAAAGCAAACTTGAAGAGGGGCTTATGGGAAACAATTTTCATAATAAGCACTTGGTCTAAAACTGCTAAATAAGCTAGAAAAATTTAAGGTTGTGGGGGACTGCAGGGCTTTAATCAAGTGCTTATGGCTTATTTTCTTTTCTTTTTGAGGTTTAAGCTGACAAAATAAGCTATTAAAACAATAAAGGGATTAAGGTTACTAGCTAAGGGTACCCTTTGGATAAGCTGTGGTCTACTAATAAGCCCTAAGTTAGCTGAAAAAAGTAATTAGCTATATTACACTATTTTATAAAAAAACAGAAATTGGTGAACTTATGTTATAGGCTATATTAAGATATATATAATAAAGCTATCTAATAGAATTTAGATGCTTGAACCCTAAAAGATATACTTATCAAGCTATGCTAAATAGGCACTTAAGTGAACCGATAGCATTAATTTATAATAAGATAGAAATTGGGGGACATTTAGTTTTGGTGCTCGTAGCACCAGGGGGGGTGGTAAAAACCAGCTTAGGGGCTTTTTTTTTGTGCATGTGCAATAAGCCTCTTAAAGCTGCTTATTGTAGCCAAAATAAGCACAAAACAGATTTTAGAAAAGGGTGGTTAATGAGCTTTATTTCTCAAAAAAGGGGGGGGGGGATTTTTGTGTAATATGGGACTACTAAACATGCTGATTATTGGGCTTAAAGATGGGGATTCTCAAAAATCATTCAAACACAAACACTTGGTGACTTGGTCTTACCAAAGGGACAGAAAGAGGACTTGGTTAAAGTGGCTAGAAACAACACAATAAGCACAAAATTTGTGTGCTTAAGCTGCATAAGCAGCTTGAGCCTTTAAGCTCAATTTTTGCTTATTGAAAGTTGAAGGGAAATCAAAAGGGCTATAAAACTTATTTTATAAACTAAAATTGGTAATTTTTTTTTTAAAGGCTTAATTAAAAACCTACACACTCAGCAAAGTTGGCCTGAGTGTGCTTTGGTCCCATACCAAACCCAAAATGACCCCATTTTAGGTCTAGAACCAAACACCCCTTAATTCTATAAAAAAGTTTTTAATGATTTTAGGTAAAGCATGGGCACATACAATTGATCTTAGGTTAATTTTAATAACTTTTTTAACACGTATTTAACAAACCGTTAAACAGTATTTAAAAAAAATTGATATTTATAATTGAATTTCGACAATGGCAATAACAAGAATTTTTAAACCTTTTTTATTACAAAACGAAAGATTACAAACATAAAGCTTTAAAAAGCAATCTGAGTTTACACTGTTAATTATTAATTGGTTTAGACTTGGAAATTATATCATAAAAATGAAGCTTTTTAAAAACCATTAAAAATAATGGTATTGTGTTTGGGCTTCGGCTGGCTCTTTCTCCCTTTGATGACCAGCTCTCGTCCCTTCTCTTTGTGTTGGGTAAGTGCTCAGATGTGAGTTGTTTGTAGTTAGAAGTATTGAGTAGTTCATAGTATTTGCAAAGTAGAAGTGTATACTAGGTAACGTATGTAATAGGTTAATATTGTATCTAGATTATCCACAAAAGTATCATTGCCTTCCCTTTGTCTTGTTGCTTATTCATACCATTGAAGTGCGGTTTTTGCACCATTGCCTTTTATTTCCGTCAAGAGATTGTCATCGTCGGAATGAGTATCTTTGTGCTCATTTGTGATGTTCGGATTCTTCTCTTTATTCTACACGGTATCTGTGAGCCGTGTTCTCTCTCTTTTGTGGTCTTGTGTTTATTTTGTATTGTTTTTTTTTGACTGGGAACAGGGGTGTTGGTTGATTTACAGGGTCATATAGGTTGTTGGGTAGTTGGTTTAGGGTGTTTTCTAGCATGTCGGTAAGTAATCTCAGGGGTGGCTGGTTTGGCTAAAGGATAATAAACCATGGGTAAATGGCTTGGTTATGGGTTTGGCGGGAAAGGTGAGGGTACAGTTATGGTACCAGTGTTTTAAAAGGTAAGGTTGAAAAAGATGCAACACTAGTCCTCTATCTTTCTCTCTTTTTTCATTTCTTACTATAGCCGGATTTTTGTTATAAAACTTTTTAGAATATAACACAAATTGGTCACTTTCTTTGGTTGTTTAAGTAAAGAATAAAGAAAGGTTTGACAAAATTGCAAAATGCCCCTTGTTGTTTATAAACTAAAAGAGAAAAAGGGACTTTCAATAATTGGCAGCTTTGGTCCCTGGATTCTTTTTGCCTCTTTTTCTTTTATAAAACACTTTTAAAAATGATAACTTTAGTCCCTAAAGTTTTGTAAAAAAGGGTTGTGGGCTTTTGTTGGGCTTGTATTGGGCCCACTGGGTTTGGGTTTGGGCCCAATAAGGTTTAGGCTTATGTTATTGGGCTTTTTAAGGCCCAATAAGGTTATGGAGTGGGTTTTGTGTGTACAATGGCTGAGATTGGCTGTAACTGGGCTAGGATTGGGCCTTCAAAGTCTTCACAGTCTTTGTAATTATACTATTGGGCTTTCCCGGCCCATCAGATGGGTTAAGATTGCATCCAACAGTATTCTTCAGTTCCGGCTCCGGTTTGACTGCTGATTCTTTAGTATTGACTCTGACTTTGGCATTTTTGGACTTTGGCCTTGATTTTGCACAGTCTTTTCCATTCCATGCTCAGTTTTGTCATTTTGGCTTGGTTTTCTGTCTTTTTGATGATATCCACTTCCTGCACAATACAAATGCAAAACAAACATATATTTGGCAGTTTTTGTCTGTTTTTGGTCATTTAAGCTCGTTTTTAGAGGTAAAAGATATGTGTAATTAAGCACTTATCAGAGACAATATGGCTTATTAAGAGAGCTTATGGCTTTAAATGAGAGCTTAGAAAACGGAATTTAAAACATTAAAAACTGAATTTCATTAACTGAAAAAGCTGATTACATTACTTGAAAAAGGAAAACTTACATTTAAGAAATGGAATACGAAATAAAAATTACATAAAAACTTAAATTCGACTACTAAAAACTAGATTAAAAAGAAAAATTCAAGACTCCGTTTGTGTGTGAGAATGAGGCCTATTTATAGTGCCCAGCTGAAGCTTCTAGGACCTCTAGCCCTGCTCTCCAATCTTCAATCTCTGCCATTCATTTCTTCAATCATTTGATCATCAATTGTGGCCGTTTGATCAAGATGTGGACACCTGAGGATTGCCAGCGTGTCATTCCCTTGATGTGACGTTTGTGTTAGTTTTGTGAGTAAGTTTAGCACAAAACCCATCACAATTTGTGCTTCTTTGCTTGATGATGTGGCCTTTGAGCTTGGGCTAGGATAAGTATCCCCTTGATTAGACTAATTTGACCCTTCATTTGTGCTTGAGCTTCCTTGAATTGACCAACGCACCCTCTAATTTTGATTTGCCCCTTGATTTACCATGGCAGTGAAAATGGGAGAGACGATGAATAGTAAAAGTGGTTCCCGCTCCTTTCTTGACAGTTAAAACTGTTGAACTTTGGGAGGATTTCACTTTTGGTCCTTGTCTTTCTTTTTTATTCTTTCAAGTTATAAATAACTTTTTGGAAATTGCAAGAATGGCCCTTGTAGATGAAAGTTGGCTAAGGCTTTGGTCTTTTGGGGCTTCAGCTTTTGTACTCTTTTGATTCTCGTGCGTTTTGCTTCTTATTTTTGATGTTTTCTTGTGTTTTTTGACTTATCCATTACCTGCATACCACCCAAACATAATTACAAGCATATTTTTGCCATTTTCGGTTCGTTTGGCGTTTAATAGGCGGTATTTTTAGGTACAAACGGATATGTGTATTTTACACCTATCAAAATTCCCCAAACTAAACGATTGCGTGTCCTCACGCAATATCACATGCCTTATAACCAAATACCTCGAAAAATCCCCAAACTAAACCTTTGAAAAAGTAGCAAAGATTTTTGATTGAGAAAATTAAAAGATCACAAGTTATAAAACACCCGACTTCCCATTTCCAAAGATTTCTTTCTTTTTATTATTTTTATTGATAATTAACTACAACTTATTTGTGTTGACATAATGTATTGCTTTCATTACCTCATTGGTAACTTTGAGGACAAGACAAAACGCACAATTAAGTGTCTAAACGATAACTTCATCATCCCCGATTTTCACTTCTCCATCTGCTAAGTTAAAAACAAGATTCCATTGTTATATACAAGTCATGATACTAAAACTACTCTATAAATATTAATGTGTACTTAACTTCTTCCTCCCGCAAATTCCTACTTTTGTATCTCAAGATTTTACTTAAGTCATATACCCGAAGGCTCTTAAAGACTTTTGTTTCGATACTTATTAATTCAGAAAATAAAGTGTAATGGTTAAGAACGAATATTAGACTCACTAGACCTTTTCAAAAGATCAAATGCGCAATCAAGATTAAAGTCCACATCGAGGCGACCAAAATTTGGCTTTTATTAGGCTACTTAGAGAAGGCACCATTCATGTCATATACCCGAAGGCTCTTTAAGACAAGAATGAACCAATCTTATTTGCACCATATACCCTTAGGCTCTTTAAGGCACAAAACAAGACAAAAATTAAGCAACATTATTATTCCTCAGTCCTTTAGTAGGCTACAACATCGGCCACGCCTCCGACAAGATGAAGCAAACATATTTCGACTTTGGATTATATAAGTAAAACCGGTGCCTTTTATCTCGAAGCCACATCGATAGCGAGTCGACAAGAGGTTATTCTACTTATTATGACACCGGACTCTACCTTATATGAAAACTCCAACATCGGCCACGCCTCCGACACGATGAAGTAATCTGGCAGAGATACTTATTTATTATTATTTTTGTATTTTTAAGCCAAATTAAGTATTCCTGATGTGTACTCATCCTAATCACAAAGGAACTAAAGAAAACTTCTATTAACTAATTATTAATCAAAAAACCATACAACTTTATTTATTAAACATTCATATAAAAGTGAAACAAGCTAATGGGAGAAAAAGCCACAATTAAAACTTATGAGCTTGAAAGAAAACCAACTATTCTACGTTTAGCATCATGACTTATAAATAACACTATCATTTCTTGTTCTTCACAAAAGAAATTTTGCAAATGCTTAGCCTATATAAAATCCAACTTGGCATATTTAAAATCTACTTGAGATTAGCACAAGCTTTCATTTACTAATGATTCAAGTCTTGCATGTTTAAAGTCTTCGTGAGACTAGCACAAACTATCATCATTAATTGTTAAGGAAGAAAGCTAGAACTCAACACGTACAATCGGGTCAAAAATTACTTTTTATTCTTACCAACGGAAAACCTACATTTTTGTCTTAACACTTTTTTTTTTTTTTTTTTTTTTTTTGATTGACTAAAAATTTAAAATTTTTGCTATTTTTGTGGGAAAACGGGTACGTGAGAACAAAACAATAAGCAAGTAACATCAAATCGATAGATTCCCTCCCCAAACTAAAACGAAACATTGTCCTCAATGTTTAAGTTGGGACTCTACGAAAATCTAAGCCGTTTATGAAGTATGCAAAGATAAACGTTAATCGATTATGATGAAAGGATATGGATCTCCCCAAACTAATTTTACACAAAGGATGAGAAGCTCGAGTAGAACGGGAAACAACACCGGACACGAGAGGCTTCTAAAATTTGTTGGGAGAATCCTGCAAAAATCACAACAAACAAACAACAAACATCGAGAAATCGGAGAGAGAACAAGCCTCTCACAACACATTAGAAAATAGAAAGAAAATAGAAATGATAAGCATGGGGTGAACTCCCACGAAGCGGCTTTGTTTTTGATCACCGAGTCGCAAGCTCGACTCGATCCCTGAATTTAGTTGTCCTTAGGGAAAGTCTGGAGGTCCTGGATAACCAATGGTGGTGTATCCCCTCCATAGTAATGCTTAAGACGGTGGCAGTTGACTTTGAACTTAGAACATCGGGCATGAGACAACTTGGCAGGCCATAAGGATAAACTCAGGATGTGAAAGGTCCGGACCATAGGGCTTTGAGCTTTCCGGAGAAAATCTTTAATCGGGAGTTGAAGAGAAGGACTTGATCACCAACATTGAAGATTCGGTTCTTTATCTTGGAATCGTGTAGCTTCTTTGTCTTCTCCTTGTAGATTAATGAATTCTCGTAAGCTTGATCACGAAGCTCGCTAAGTTCATTAAGCTGGAGCTTTCGATGATCGCCCGCGGTCTTTAAATCGAAGTTGGCATGCTTGAGAGCCCAATATGCTTTGTGTTCTAGCTCAACTGGTAAGTGACACGCTTTTCCATAGACTAACTTATACGGAGTACATCCTATCGGAGTCTTATAAGCAGTTCTGAAAGCCCATAATGCATCATCTAGTTTGTCGGACCATGAGGCACGGTTTTCTCCTACCGTCCTCTCTAAAATTCTTTTGAGACCTCGATTCGTGACTTCAACTTGACCACTCGTTTGAGGATGGTAAGGAGTCGAAAGACGATGGGTGACACCATATTTAGACATAACTTTATCAAATTTGTCGTTACAAAAATGGGTCCCACGATCGCTGCTTCATGATTGCTATCGGAGCACCGAATCAGGTAGAAAAAGGGATTTTAAGAACCTTAAACAATCTTTCCCTGCATCAGTTGGTGGGGAGCGCTTTCGCTTCAACCCACTTTGGAAGATAGTCGACGGCTACTTAGAATATATTCTGTTTACCTTAGATGACGGAACAAAAGGTCCATAAAATCGATACCCCAAACATCAAAAATTCCACAAACTTGGATTTGCATTTTGAAGGGCATTCTCATCCCGTTGAGAGATTTTTGCCTTGTTTTTGACAAGATCACAAGTTTTTGACAAATTCGTAGGCATCCTTATAAATGGTAGGCCAATAAAAACCGGCATCAAAATCTCTTGGCGGTAAAGTTGGCTCCATAGTGTCCCCCGGTGGGTCCACTGTGACAAGCTTCGAGAATTTCGAAAGCTTTCTCTTGCCATCGAACACCTTCGGATTTTTCGTCCGCACAAGTCTTGAAAAGAAAAGGGTCATCCCAAAAATAATGTTTTACATCTTTAAAGAACTTGTTTTTCTCTTGAGTTGACATTCCTTTTTTTATGAATTTCCCCGCGTGGTAGTTAGCAAAGTCGGCGAACCACGGGGTACTTTGGTCTTTGGAAGTTAACACACTTAAGGTTTCTAAAGGAAAAGTCTCGGTAATCTCTTTTGGATCAAAAGTATTTTCGTAAGGGTTTTCAAGACGAGAGAGGTGATCAGCTGCATAGTTTTCAGCTCCCTTAGTATCGATAACCTTAAAATCAAATTCTTGAAGAAGTAAGACCCAGCGAAGCAATCTTGCTTTGGCGTCTTTCTTGTTGAAGAGGTATTTCAAAGCGGAATGGTCCGTATAAACAACACTCTTGTTCATGATTAGATATGAATCGGGAAACTTCTCGAAAGCATAAACAAGCTGGCAGCATTCTCCTTATCGGTTGTTGTATAATTCGATTCTGGCTTTCAGTCATCGTACTTACTTGCATTATGAAAGGTCGGGGAAATGTCTTCTCAATTCTCTGCCCTAGAACCGCACCGATTGCATAATCACTTGCATCGCACTTGATGTCAAAAGAGTTTTGGGTCCCAATTTGGAGCAATGAGAATTGGAGACGAGCTTCGGTTAAATTTTCTTTTTCATGTTTGAAAAGCAAGAATGCAATCTTCTGAAAATAAATGTAAGGAATTTTAGTGTTTTTCTCTAAGAGATGGGTCATGGGTCGAGAGGGCATTTTGAAAAGTCTTGATAAATCTTCGAAAAGAATCCGCATGTCCCGATGAAAACTTCGAATTCCTTTGACGGTTGTTGGATGAGGAAAGTTAGAAATTACATCTACTTTAGCCTTATCGACTTCAATCCTTTTCTAGAGATTCTTATGCTCCTAAACAATGCCTTTTTTACCATGAAATGGCTCTTTTTCCAATTATGGCTAATTTGGTGTCATCACACCTTGTAGACATTTTATTTAAAATTGGCAAGACACGAGGAAAAAGAAATCTCCAAAACTGAAAATCGTCCATTAAAATACCTACATTCGTTTTTTCTATCTATATCCGTTGAAAAATGGCCATCCTACAACGTTGGAAGTTCCGGGAGATGCACAAACGGAATGGCATATGACGGTCCGCGAAAGTTCCGTTGGGCAGTGAAAGTAGTTTTTTCTTGATTCTTTAGGTTCAATGGGGAATTTGGAAATACCCTGATAAGAACATTTAAGAAACAATAAAACTCGTTGCCGGCTTAATGCTCTAACATTTGGTCATGAATGTAACGGAATAATGGTCTTTAACAATTGCTTCGTTTAAACTTTCGATAATCGATGCAAACTCTCCATCCCGTGACTAAATCTTGTAGGCACAAGCTCGTTTCTTCGTTTGTGACAACGGTCATACCACTTTTTTAGGGAACACATGGGACTGGGACTTACTAACCCATGGACTATCCGAGATTGGATAAATTAACCCTGCGTCAAGAAGTTTTTCTACTTCTTTCTTAATGACGTCGTGGATTTTAGGGTTAACCCTCCTTTGATGTTGGACTGAAGGTTGGTAATCATCTTCTAAAAGGATTTTGTGAGAGCAAAATTCTGGATCTATGCCTTTGATATCAGAAAGTTTCCAAGCAATTGCTTGTTTTCGGTTCTTCAAAACATGAATGAGTGAGGTCTTTTCTTCTTGGCTCAAATATTTTGAAATTATGACAGGAAGTTTGTTGTTTTCCTCTAAGAATGCATACTCGAGATGCGGAGGTAACTCTTTAAGTTCGACTTCGGGAATTTCAACTTTTGGTTCATAAGAAGTAGCATATTCGACTGAAGACTTCTTTGGTTCAACAACTTTAAGATCTTTTTGAATTCCGGGTAAGTAATCTCTTTGGTTTGAATGAGGTAATGGATCATTGTTGAGAAGTGCCTCGAGAATGAGAATGTCACCCTCGGGATCGTAATATGTAGCATTGAAAACTGGTGAAACTGGTTCATCATCGATTGCTATGAAAGCATCGGCTTCCTCAAAGAGTAGAAAATCACTTTCATCAAACGGAGTAAGTGTTGGTGATGAAGTAGAAACAATCGGATCGAAGTATGGAGAAGGATTGTTGTAAGCAACGGAATCAGAAAATCCAAGTACTTCTTGTGAGTACTTGATATGTGCTTAATTACACATATCTTTTACCTTCAAAAATGAGCTTAAATAACCAAAAACAGACAAAAACTGCCAAATATATGTTTGTTTTGCATTTGTATTGTGCAGGAAGTGGATATCAACAAAAAGACAGAAAACCAAGCCAAAATGACAAAACTGAGCATGGAATGGAAAAGACTGTGCAAAATCAAGGCCAAAGTCCAAAAATACCTAAAGTGAGTCAATACTGAAGATATCAGCAGTCAAACCGGAGCCGGAACTGAAGAATACTATTGAATTCAAGCTTAAAAACCATCCTGATGGGCCGGGAAAGCCCAAAAAGTATAATTATGAACGACTGTGAAGACCCAAATGGCCCAATCATTTCAACAGCAATTTTGTGTGCAATTGACAAAGAATGGTGAGACTTTGAAGGCCCTAATCCTAGCCCAAGTTACAGCCAATCTCAGCCAATTGTACACAACAACACCCACTTTTAACCTTATTTGGGGCCTTGAAAAAGACAATAACCAAACCTGTACTTATTGGGACCAAAACCAAACCCTTTGATGTGGGACAATAAAAGCCCCAACTCAAAGCCCTATACCATTTTTTTTTATAAAACATAAGGACCAAACAATGTAAATTTTAAAACCTTGTTTTATAATTAATAATGGGAAAAATAATAAAGGAAAAGGGCCAAAAAATGCCAAAGTTTGGAAGTTGTTTTAAAAAGAAAAAAATTAGAAAATAAAAAACAAGGGCTGTTTTGCAATTTTTCCAAATTCTTATATTATTTTAGTTATAAACTTGAGGGACCATTTTTGCATTTCCCAAAACCTTTTAACTCTTTGTTATAAAAACCACACAGGGGCCATAAGTGTCCCTCTTTCCAAAGGTCTATTTTTATAACTGAATCTTGGGGCATAAATAAAGTGAATAGAGTATGAAAGAATGGGGGGGCACTCTTGCCTCTTCCCCATACTTCTCTTTTAAATCCTGCAAACCATAGTACCCTTTCCCATTTACCGCCAAAATCCCATACCACCCTTTCCCACGTTTTCACTTCCTAACCACCTACCTAGTACACTCTTCACCCTGCTCACCCTACACCAATTTCCCACTCCCATCACCCTCCCCCACCCCCCCTATAACCCTTTCCTGTTGTAAATCACACAACCCGAAGACCCCCATTCAATGGTTGAGATGAAAAAGTAAGGCAAATCGCGGGTTAGGATTGCTTAGATTGCTTTGTACACTCACAGAAAACACAACCCATGAGCTAGAGTCTTTGATGACCCTCTATAAAAGAGCACGAGAACAAGACCATTTAGTCACACACCATTATTTTTATGTTTTTTAGCTTAATTTTAAATTCCAAGTCTTTCTTTTAATCATTTAAGTGTAACTCAGTTGTTTTAAAGCTTTATGTTGTAATTTTTCTGTTTTTAATATAAAAGTTAAGAAGTTTGTGAAAATCACCATTGTCGAAATTTGAACTATGATTTAGGCTGTTTAATTCTGTTTAAGTTGTTTAAACATATGTTAAAAGTTATTAAAATTCATTTGTGATCCCTTTCTCAGCTTAATTACCCATAAAAAACAGTAAAAAAACCTTTTTTATAAATTAAGGGAGTGTTTGGTTTAGCATGAAAATGGGTCAAATGGTTGTTGCCATGGGTCAAGCTCACTCAGCCAACTTTGGCTGAGTGTATAGGCTTTATCAGGCCACTTAAATCACCACCTTTAGTTTAAAAATAAGTTTTTAGGTTCCTTTTGGTTTCTGTCAAAATTTGAATAAGCCAATTTGAGCTTAAAGGCTTAAGCTGCTTATGCAGCTTAAGCACACTATTTGTGTGCTTGTTGTGTTGTTTCTAGCCACTTTAACCAAGCCTTGTTCTGTCCCTTTTACTTTGACAGCATAAGTCAAAAACTTGGCTTTGCTTTTCTTTGAAAACTCCCATTTTCAAGCCCCAACATCAGCAGCTTTTTCTTAACCTTAAAAGCTTAAATTTTGGATATAAGCTCATTGACCACCCTTGTAAATCTGTTTGTGGTTTATTTTGAAAAATAAGCCCTTGAGAGCTTAATTTCATAAGCCCAAAAAAGCCCCCAAGGCCTGTGCATACCCTCCCCTGGTGCTGAGCACCATAACTCAGTCCCCTTGTTTAGCTTATTTAGGTAATAAGTCTTAGGATCTTTTAGCTTTTATTTATAACTTATTACTAGTCCTTTAATTCCCCACAATCTTGTAGCTTAACTCCCCCTCTAGTATAGCTTATTTAGGCCTTAAAGTAGCACTTTTTCTGTTTTCTTTCTAAAACTGTTAATATAGCTTATTTTCTTAACAGCTTATTTTAGGGCTTATTCTAGATAACTTAGCTTATTTAGGACTCCCCTCTCCCTATTTATCTGTCCCCCTAGTTTCTAGCTTATTTGTTGGCTTAAATCCCAAAAAGCCAAGCAAAATAAGCCCATAAGCTTATTAACATTTTTGCAGTCCAAAAGCTCACTTTTTTAGCTTATTCAGTGAGTAAAAAGCATAAGTGCTTTTACAAAAGTTAATCCCCTTAAGCCCCTTAACAGGTTTGCTTCTTTGGCTTTTTGATAATAAGCACTTAGGACTGGCCTTGTAATCGGGGTCCACCTCAGGGACCATTTGTGTAATTTTCTTTATTATAGTTATAATGTGTAGTCCCCCTGTCAGTTTGATGTTTCCAGTTAGTCCTTGGTCCTTTATCACTGTTTGAGTCCCCCAAGAGTTTTAACAAACATTTTAAGTTTTATGTTAATTTAATTAATAATAATTTTAGGTTAAAAAATCTACTTATTTAATTACTTTTAATATTTATTCAGTAAAATTGGGCATTTTTATATTTTAGAATTGTTAAAATTTTTGTTCTTTATTTAACTTTTATTTTTTCCAGAATTTTTATAACTTTTAGTTTTTCTGTTCTATTTCTATTTCTTAGTTTTAAATTAGTTATTTAAGCTCTAAAATTTCCATAAAAACATCCAAAATAATAAAAATAATATTTTTCTTTTTACAAAATTCTATTTTGGTCATTTAGTGTCTAGGAAAAATATAAATTTAGTATAGGCTTTATTTTTTTTAATTTCAGTCATAACACCCGTTTTACCGAGTGTGCTTTTACCTTTCTTTTCGTTTACATTCAAGACGACCTCCGTTTAGTTCTAGTTATCTTTATTTTTCAAATTAACTAATTAAATTATAATTTTAATTTTTAATTTAATTTAGCATTTATTGTTCTTAATTTTTTAATATTTAGTTTCCAGAGAACCGTTATTCTGTTCCCCGTATTTTAGTAAAAGAATTAATTTTAGATTTCCCTATAACTAATATTTTTTTTGTTTCCTCTACTGTTACAGATCCCCATTTCCTATATCTGTTTCCCTAGATTAAATAGGTTTTATTTAATTAATCTTTTAGAGTTGTAATATATCAGTGTTTCCATCCATATATCTCCATTATTCAATATCTCATCAAAACCAGGATTACTTTCAATTGCAGCCTCGTTGGGACATACGACCCGGGAATATCTCTTCCGGAATCTTTTTATAATTGAATCTATATATTTTAATCTCTTGTGTAGATTTTGACCTATTGCCTTGTCAAGGCATTTGGTTGAGACTTGCATTTGAGTTATTTTATATGTAACATCACATACGAATCAATTTTTGGCCCGTTGCCGGGGGAGTCATTTTGCACGATGTTATCCAACTTTGACCTGAACGTTGTCCCTTATATAAATAAACATATTAAAAAAAAAAAACACAAAAATATTTTTCTTTTCTTTTTATTAATACATATCATATAAAAAAATTAAAAAACCAAAAAAAATCAAAAATATAAAAAAATTGTCCATAAAAAAATTAAAATTCACTAATTGGTAAAATACCAAAATATAATATTCTCCACTGAGGTATTATCATAATAAGTTCCGGTGAACTACTATGATTTCCAATCGAACAAAAGATTTAAAACTTCCTACAGTGTCACTTACGATATACGGCTCACCTCATTCTGATATGACAAACTATAAAGTGGGTATAAGAGGAAAGAAATTAATTGGGGGGTTTTAAGCAATGAAGAAGAATAAAAATAAAATTGGGAGAAGATGTCGGAGAATGAAAAAAACTAAAAAAATGTTTGGGTCGGTGGGTTTCTCTAGTGGAACTACACCCAAAAGGAGAAATAAGCTTCCGGCTATTCCTACTCCTCCGCTCACCTGTTCGTATTCATTCTGAGAGCTAACCGTGGAAAGTAAGATTGATTATCAGGTTTAAGTATGGTCTATCTGATTTTGTCCAATTTGTGAATTATGTTGTATAATAAAATCCGAAAAAACAAAAAAATAATCTTCTTTTTCCACTTAACCGTTTTATTTCTTTCTTGTCCACTTATTTTGTTTAAATTCTGATGGAGTCTTATCTCTGTTTTTGAAAGTGAAGGGTGTGACAACCGAGCTTATAACTCTTATTGTTATTCGTGCACTTCCAACAGTGCTGTTGTTCGTCTCATTTATGTAGTTTGTCTTAGTTGTACTTATGAAATGTGAAATCAAATCGATTTTTTCAAACTCCGTACTCTTTTGATCAATCTTCCAAGTATTCTCCTCACCACCACCCACACACTCTAAGCAAATCTTGGTGAATTTTGCGGGAACATACTCAATAGTCACAGAAGTCTGTACACCTCAAAGCCAGTTTATTCCTATATTCCAGAAGCCCAAATTACAAGCCTTGATTACAATTTACCCCTCAAGATTTGCATAATCTTCAGACAGCAAAATCTTTGCTGTATAAAATTATAAGGGTCCTCATGCGACTATTGAAATGTCAACCGATGAGTCAAAACTCTCATTCTCATTCGTTTTTGACCAACATCAAAAACCCCGCAATTTTCTCCGTCAATCATCAACCTCCTCTACCAATGCAGAAGGAATGTCTTATGCAAGCCCAAAGACCTAATGAAATCGATTGAAAAGCTTTCTCAAAAAGTTTAATCGATTCTCTTTTGTGAAAACGCCTAAGTACAATTGGCAAGCGTGGGACAACTATTTTGAAGTTAAGAGCACTCACAAATCCGATGAAAGTGCAAAGAATTGCTTAGCACAAAACTTTTCAAAAGATGTGAAAAATCATTAAGTGACGAGCTCTCTGAGTGTACATAAATACTCCGGCTAGGAATCGCCCTCCGGGAACCGACTGACTGACTGTGATAATAGATGATGACAAGGACTATACCATCTGCAATCACACCCAGAAATCACCAACCCCAAAGAGCCCGTTAACTCACTAAGTTTTGCGGGACAGCATCTTGAACACTATTCGGCAACGGAATCGGAACGAATTACATAAAGTCTAGTGTCGAACCCTTTGTCCCAACCCCAATTTGAGTCGGAGGATTTATTCCGACTATGAGTGTGATTTGCCTACATAGATGATTCTTCAAAGAATCATTATTTTACTTTTCTCCAACCCCTCTCTTCGATATCGATGACTATTATAACCTTAAAGTGACGAGTCATTTCCCGAGGAGGACATTCCAAAAGAGAATTTTTATCATTTTCCTCTATCCTCTCTTTGATCTGATGAAAAATGCTTCTGACTAAAGTCAGATCGAATTACTTGATGAAGGTGGCTGGAAGGCAATGCCATTCCAATTCCACCAGGAATTGATTCTTTTGTGTGCTGAATTGATCTTGTAGAATCCTGCTAAATCGAGACATTTCGATTGAGTTCTTCTCCTAAGATCGATTCTCTCTTCCATGATTCGCGCGGTGAACTCATCCTTCCTAAATTTCCCAAAATTCCACCAGAAATTTGAGAAGTTGAATTTGACCCGAATGGTGGAATATTCTGTTTTTGTGAAAGGTTGCTCTACGGATAACTCTTCTCCTCGACCTCCGTAAGCTCTTCAAAGCCAAGATCTAGTGCCTATCGAATCTCTCCCCTCCATCTCATGATCCCCATTGTGGATAAGTGATTCTCTTATTGGAGGAGATTGACATTGTTTCTTGTGCTGTGACGATCAATACCACCAGTTTATTGAGAGTGATGAAGTCGACTCCGTAGAATGACGAATAACTTCTATTTCCCCATCCCGAGTTCGAATCATTTTATGTTGATTATCCCAATTCGGGAAATACAACCATTGGAAGTGGTGAGAGACATCCCCTGTAGTGTCTAAAATTTTTACCACCCAATCCCATCTTGGAGCAAGTGATTTCATACCCACTAGTGAATTTTTTCGCTATGGTTTTATGGAACTGTTCTCCCCATGGATCTGCTTATACCGTTATTTCCGCCTTCTCTTTCTCCTGTGGGGATGAAGACACCATATTGATCCCACGGCATTTCAAAAGTATCATTCCTTCTAAGCCGGATGTATCCTCATCGAGTGGAACTTTCATAAAATCAATACTTATCGTAGTCACTTGAATGAAAGTCCGATGATTGATTTTAATTTCCCCTTGTTTCCTCAAGGATCCATAAATCCTTTGATAGGGTCAAGCATCGCGACCCTAAACAAGCGCTTATCGTGGGAGGCCACCCCATGCTTATCCGAAGTTGTAATATAAATAAGAGTTTGTTGTTGTGAAAGATAGCTTGTCTTTTCTATTACCGCGTGTTTTCATTTGTTGTTTATTGTCCAGGATTGCCCGGATTGTCAAACTCTCAGTTTTGTCATTCATCAAGAGTTTTCACATCCTCAGCTTCAATGGGAATCCGATATCCTAAACTTATCGACTAATCGTTTTATACTTTTGGCATACCTCAATAAATGTGCCTTAGGTATAAATTGAAATACCCTTCAAACATCTAGGACTATGTTTAGTTCTAGTTTGGGGGTAATCTTCGATTTGATTGTTGCCCTGCAGCATTGTTACCAACGTGAAACCCCGTTATTATACCACCAAAAATACCAAAAAAATGAAAAATTAAAAAACAATTTCAAAAATATAATAAGTGTTTTTAGTCGCAGTTATTATTGCTTTTCCCTTTGGGTAGAATTTAGAATAATTTTAGACATGACAGAATCTGATCGGGGCGTGTTTGAGCCCTAGGCAAGTTCCTTTAGGCCTACTTTCACGAATACTATAGCTTTGAATTTTAATAATGTGAAGAACGAGAAATGATAGAGTTAAATATAAGTTTATGTGCCAAGCAAGATTCTTCTAAAAACTTATACGAGTAACTTGTGGTTTTCTTCTCTCCGTAAATTTCTAATCCTCCTAAATCATACGATCTCTCAATTTAATTCAACTAAGTCAATCGATGTTTTCAGAAAAAGCTTCAAATTTGTAACTTGAGTTTTCAAAGCGAGATTTTGTAGTGATTTAAAAGATAAATGCCAATGAAGCATGCAGTTGATATTATGGAGCAAGTAAAAGATGTGTCGTGATATCCCACTCCGCTAGCAACGAGGTGGGGGTTCAAACTAAGACGTCTTTACTTCTAGGGATTTGGTGTGTCGTGATATCTCACTTGGAAGAAAGGTCTAGGTGAGGGTTCAAACTAAGACACAAATCCTTAGCCATATTAGGAATAAGGTGTTGATGTGATTTCCCACTACGCTAGCAACGGGGTGGGTTTTCAAACTAAGAACACCGGTCGTTGGTTGTGATATCCTAACTCCGAAAACCACGAGGTAGGTTTCAAACTAGCAAACGCATTCCTAGCTTTAAAGAACATATGATTATGATGTCGAAAATTTTGCCAAAAATTCTAAAGTTTAAATCTCGAAATCAGTTACTAAGTCTTAAATAAGTATGTTTCTTGAGTTCATGATTCATTTTGAATTATGACTATGAAAATAAGTATTGCCTATGGTTAAATAAATGAGTACACCCATTCAACGTATATCCATGTTAGTAGTTGAAAATTTCACTGAAAGTCATAAGTATTGAGGGCTTTAACATCTAAACTATATCGACAATGATCTTGTTTTAATTGGCTTAGCTTGGAACTTGTGAAAAATCGAGGACAAATGAAATTATTCGTAAGGACATCCGATAGATCACTCTACGAGCGCTTCCTCATACTATGATCCCAGTATTAATAAATAATAAAAGTCCAAACTTGTTATAAATGAGAAAATCCAAAAATAATAGTTGTAGTTAGTGTTAAATTCCAGAAAATAGGAAAACGGGGCATACAGTATTTACTTCAAAACATTACGTTATGACACACAAAACCTAGTTTGGGGGATTTGATACATTGCTTAATTACACATATCTTTTACCTCTAAAATCGAGCTTTAAATGACCAAAATACATGACAAAAACAGCCATAATATATGTTTGTTTTGCATTTGTATATGTGCAGGAAGTGGGAACACAAAAAGTAAGACAGAAAACCAAGCCAAAAATTGACACAACAGAGCATGGAATGGAAAAGACTGAGCAAAATCAGGCCAAATCCAAAATAAATCAAATAGCTAGTCAATATACAGATGAACATCATATCAAACCGGAGCCGGAACGTGAAGAATACTTTTGAGACGCAATCTTAACCCATCTGATGGGCCGGGAAAGCCCAAATAGTATATTTATGAAGACTGTGAAGACCAAATGGGCCCTCAATCAATTACAACAGCCCATTTGTGTGCAATTGACAAAGACTGTGAAGACTTTGAAGGCCCAATCCTAGCCCAGTTACAGCCAATCTCAGCCATTGTACACACAAAACCCACTTCATAACCTTATTGGGCTTGAAAAAGCCCAATAAACCCACCTAAACCTTATTGGGCCCAAACCCAAACCCAGTGGGCCCAATACAAGCCCAATACAAGCCCAAAAGCCCAACAAAAGCCCACAACCCTTTTTTATAAAACATAAGGACCAAAAATGTAAATTTTAAAACTTTGTTTTATAATTAAAAATGAAAAAATAAAGAAAAGGGGCCAAAAATGCCAAGTTTTGAAAGTTGTTTTATAAAGAAAACAAAAGAAATAAAACACAAGGGCTGAAAATGCAATTAACCAAAACCCCTTTAATTCTTTTAGTAAAAAAACAGCAGGGACCATTTTTGTAATTGTCCCTAACCTCTTTTAAATCTTTTAGTTATAAACCACAAGGACCAAAAGTGTTACTTTCCAAACCTTTTTATAACTAATTTTGGGTTTAAACGAAATGAAAAGAGAGAGAAACGTGGAGGGCCATTTGTGCATCTTTTCCAAACTTATCTTTTAAACCTGCTAACCATACTGTACCCTCACCCCGTACCCGCCAAAACCTCGAACCACCATTCCCCACGGTTTTTCTTCCCAAACCACCTCCCAAGTACCCTCTACAGCTATCCCTCACCTTTCCCCACTCAACCCCAACCCTTATACCCCCTTTCCAGTTCATTTCACTCAACCCGAAACCCATCAATGGTTGAGATGAAGACAAGAACAATGCAAGGGCTAGGATTGCATGAGGGACTTTCTACACACATAACAAACACAGCTAGCACAAAAGAAGACCTTTGGGACTTGTATAAAAAGAAGAAAAGCAAGCCGAAGTTGATGGCACCATGTTACACCCTTTTTTACCTGTTTTAGTTTAAATGTTTTATAATTAAGTCTTTTTAGCATAATTTGTACTCAGTTCTATTTTTAAGTTTTATGTTGTAAGTTCTTGGTTTTTAATAAAAAAGTTAAGAGTTTTTATTGCTACTATTGAAATTTCAAGTCTCATTTTAGCTGTTTTAATTCTGTCTATTTTATATAAAAATGTGTTAAAGTTGTTAAATACTTACTAGTGATCACCTTTTCTCAGCCTTCCCTTCATTAAAATTCATTTAAAAACCTTTTTTACAAATTAAGGGAGTGTTTGGTTTTGACCCAAAATGGGTCATATGGGGTTGTGCATGGGTCAAGTGCACTCAGCCACTTTTGGCTGAGTGTGTAGGCTTCATTAGGCCATTTTAATCACCTCTTTTAATTTGAAAACAAGTTTTTAAGTTGTTTCTATATTCTGTCAAAGTTTAAA
>BQNB010034022.1:0-18133 GCA_026074375.1 Tanacetum coccineum
TTTTCTCTCACTAGAAACCTCACTTTCTCTCTCTAGATAATTAGCCAACCCAATCATCCATGCTTGTGTTATGATATCCAATACACTACATGGCGGACTAACAAGAGAGGAGAAAGGGAAAGGATATATTTTTTTGATTTCAAAATGGAATGAGAAATGCTTAGATGTTAAGCATATAAATGTACCTCACTTAGACAAGAGTGCTAAAATTAAGCCTCCTTGTCCCTTTTCCTTCCATATGACTGGCCATGGCATCCTATGGGTGTCGGGTCTTTCTTTTCGTGTCAAAATCACTTAATAGCTCATAAAACTCAACCGTAAAATTTACCCCAAAATTAAAAAGCATTTTTATTCACCTTAATACTTTTTTCATTAACTTAGAGTATTCACTTGCCATATTTACACTTTAAACCCTTCAAAATTCAATTTGGACATTAACGGACGTGTCAGACTTGTTTTTTGGCATTTCTTAAAATTTACGGGTCAAACCACCCGGAATATACATAACATAATAATACCTTCCAAAAGGGATTATTAATCACAATAAACCTCAAATCATCACATATCTCATAAAATCACTACCGTAAACATGGCACAAATATCTAAATAAACTGACAGAAGTCAAATAGTCAAAGGACTATTAACGAAATATTCAGAACACAAAAAGGGCAAAGGTTACACTATGGTTGTCTGACCTCTTCACTTCCATTTCCAAGCATTGGGTCAAAGTCCTCATACCTTAAGAATATTGTCCAAGACAATTCAATAGGTCAACGGGTAAGGTTTATATTCTCACTAGTTGTGTGAATTTCATCCAAGATACGCTCTTAATTCCCGTTAGGAATGAACTGGTCCATGTTCGTGTTTAGGAAACGGATGTAGAAATTGATACTTTACATAATGGGTATGGTTTATCCTCGTCCTTTGATGATGAGAACTCATTTTTGGGTGATGACGACATTGAAAGAGGTGATTTTGGTAATAATGATAACATCAATGGTGATGATGGTAATCAAAGTGACGATGATGATAAATTCGGTAATGATGAGGAAAACTCCGGTGATTACGTGTATGAGACAAAAGGAGATCCAAAAGTGGCAAAGTGTAGTGGGTGCAGAGTATCTGAGGAGTTTCCAGTGGACCATTCCGAGGAAGGTTCAACATCAGTTCAAGACCATGAGGTCAATGACAAAACTCCTTTGTTAAATGTAGTACATATTATGTCCGTAGGTGATACAAAGTCAAAGTCAATGAATGAATCCAAAACAACTATTAACTTGGGTACTCAGCCTAAATCACATACTACCACCAGAACCCATAGCTCATCTAACACCTGGCCCAACCAAGCTCAATCTCACCAATCCAAACATACTTAATTATTAACAAAAAACACAACTCTTTCTGATAAGTCTTATCACTCATGTCCCTGTAAAAGTTCATCCTCTATCCCAGCTACCTACTCCATTCGTAATCCATAACCCCTAAAAAGAAAACAATTTGCTTCCCTAAGGCTGATACATAGAATTATTGGTGCACCAACAAACAAGAGAAGAACAAATAAGGGTAAAGGAAAGAGCATCAACACGTCACAACCCATCCACCATGTTTCCTCTTGATCACATTCTTTGGCCACCTCTAATTCCCTTTTCCAAAATCAAGCGATGCAATATTAGGATCTTGTTAAATCAATGTGATATTGTCTCTTTTGAATCTATTGAAGTTTACAACATAATTCAAGTAGGTACAAAACTCGGATTTGACATGATGGGAAGATAAAAAGATGTTTCTCTCATCCTGACCAACGGTGATAAACTAGGTATTCCATGAATATTCTTTCACTAAACATAAGAGGTGTGTGGGAAGACCATAAAAGGAGTTGGGCTAAGAGACTTTGTTTCAAAATAAAGTCAAATTCATGGGTCTTCAAGAATCCATGTCCAGCAATAATGATCAACTCCTCTTTCAATCACTTTGGAACAACTCTCCATTTGATTTCATAGTGAAGAAGCCTAACGGGAAATCTGGCGGTATTGTAGCTGTATGGGACACTTTATGGTTCTCTTTAAATTCGTCTCTTGAAGGGGATGGGTTCCTTGCTCTTTCGGGTAAATGGGTCAAGTAAGGCATTATGTGTCTTATGATTATGGTGTATGCACTGCACGATTACCACCTTAAGTGTAAACAGTAGGATGATATCTCTAACCGCATCACTGTCCATAACAGCCTATGTTCTAGGTGATTTTAATGAGGTTAGATTTTCTCATGAAAGAATTGGCTCCTTATTTGACGGTCGTGGTGCTTCTGCATTCAACAACTTCATCCCTGTTACGGGTCTCCTCGACCTTCCCTTAGGAGGTAAATGTTTCACCCGCATGAATTGTGATGGCTCTAAACTTAGCAAACTTGATCGCATTCTTGTCACCAAGCATCTTATGGATATTTAGCTTAATTGCCATGTTGTTTTTTTTCTAAAGAGCTTTTAGACCACTCCCCACTCCTTTTTCTTAACTCATGTGTCGATTATAGGCCCTTACCTTTTAAATTTTTTAACTCCTGGTTGCTGCATAAAAGACAAAAAAAAAAACTTTGGATTTATTTTTCATGTTTGTGGGCCTCTCCATTATTGGTCCTCTCATGGTGTTGTTTTTTTTTGTTTTTTGTGTGTGGTTTTCATCTTCATTGGATTTTGTCACATTTCAAACTGAAACTTCAAAATCTAAAGTCTACACTTAAAGAATGGCGTGCATGTTTTCATGCCAATGATTCTAAAAACTATGCTATCCTACGTGCGAATTTGGATACATTGGATAACCTGGCTAAGAATGGCCCTTTATTAGCCTTTGATGTCATTTTTAGATCGAACACGGTTAAAGAACCCACTTTCCTAGAACACCTTAAACTTAAAGATATTCGTAAAAAAGCTAAGGTTATATAGGCTCTCGAGGGGGATGCGAATTCAAGTTTTTTTCATGGTATGCTTAACAACAGAAGAAATCGGTCTAGAATTAAAGGTCTCAATATATAAGGTACTTGGGTGTCTGATCCCCACCTCATTAAAAACCACATTCTTTGCTCATTTGAATCAAAGTACAAAGAAGTTAATACTTCTAGATCTACATTTTCTAGAAACCTTTTCAAGCACCTACCCCTTTAAGATATTTCACTTATTGATCAACCTATAACTCCTCTTGAAATTAAAGAAGAAGGTTAGGATTGTGGTAGTGATAAAGCACCAGGACCGGATGGATTTACATTCAAATTCATCAAAAAACATTGGGCTACTCTAAACGATGATATCATCTCCTATGTCAAAGATTTTGAAAATTTAGCTTATATCCCACGAGGTTGCAACTCGTCTTTCATAACCCTCATTCTTAAAATCACTGACCCTTTGGTCATTGGTGACTTTCTACTGATAAGCCTGAT
Source organism: Tanacetum coccineum (assembly GCA_026074375.1). NCBI lineage: Eukaryota > Viridiplantae > Streptophyta > Magnoliopsida > Asterales > Asteraceae > Tanacetum > Tanacetum coccineum. The sequence goes on from BQNB010034022.1 coordinate 3,427, forward strand.
AGGATGTCAATACAAAATAATCGCCAAAATACTTGCAAAGCGGCTTTCTTAAATTATTTCGTCGATTGTGGGAGAGGTTCAAACGGCTTATATTAAAGGGCGTCAAATAATTGATGGACACATTATAGCTGATGATGTCACTACTTGGGCAAAGAAGTATAAAAAGAAACTCATGTTTCTCAAAGTCGACTTTGAAAAGGATTTTGATACGTTGAATATGTCTTTTTTATGCCTATTATGGAACAAAAAGGGATTTAGCAACAAATGGAGGAAATGGATTCTCTTTTGTCTTAAGTCGGGCTACGCTTTGGTTCTCATTAATGGTTCACAAAGTTCCAAATTTAAAGTAGAACAAGGTCTTAGGCAAGGTGACCCCCTCTCACCATTCTTGTTCGTTTTAGCGGTTGAAGCTCTCAATGTAGTTTTTTTAGAAGCTAAAAACAACAATATTTTCCATGGTGCAATTGTTGGTAATGACAAGGTTTACATCTTACACCTTCAATTCGCGGATGATGCACTCATTATAGGTAAGTGGTCCTTGCTTAATGCCAAGAACTTATCTCGGATCCTCACTTGCTTTCATCATGCTTCGGGTCTCAAGGTAAATTTCAATAAAAGTAAACTTTATAGTGTGGGTGTTAATATGGCGGATGTTAACTCTCTTGCTTCTACCATTGGTTTTCTTCCCCCGTCTTTCCCTTGTACCTACTTGGGTCTTCCCATTGGATCTAAAATGACAAGATGCACAAATTAGACAATCTTAGTTAACAAATTTCTAAAAAGACTTTCAAGTTAGAAAACTAAGTCTCTTTCGATTGGAGGCAGGTTAAAACTTTGCAAATCAGTCCTTGGTAGCCAAGGATTATATTTATTCTCCACTTGTAAAGCCCCCAAAAAGACTATTCAGAAACTTAAAGCCATTAGGAGAAATTTCTTTTATTGGGGGGAGGCTCTTTAGAAGACAAGAAGAAATCCGTGGATTACGTGGTGATTAAAGTTTATTTCCCCTCGTTAATGTTGGTTGGTCTTCACATGGGTAGTTGGAATTAGATTTTAAACCAAGATGTTATTGTCGCAAATAGTGGTGGACGTTTTTCACACGGAGTAAGGTCTGTCTTGGGTTGTTCATGGTTGGGTGGCGTTTTCACACCGCGAAGGACGCTTTTTGGTGAAAAATTATTCGATCTATCCATGGGCCAGTGGAGGTCTTGATGTTTCTAGCCCATTGCCTCTTAAAACGAGCACGTGTTACCAAATTATCAAAATCAAAGACGATCTACATAACCTAGGAATCAACTTGCCTATGGTTTTCAAGAAAAATATTGGCAATGGAATCTTTTTGTAATTTTAGGAGGAATACTGGGTAGGTGATTCACCACTTAAATGCTCTTTTCCTCGACCTTTCCGACTTGAACCATCAAGGGGTGCTTGGTTTCAGATTGAACACCTTTACCCATTGTTTCTCCAACCAATGTTCAAGTTGATAACACTCTGCCACCTCACTGGTCCATCAAACCTGCCATCCTCAGCCTAACGTTTCATTGTTTGTGGAGACGGCCCATATACTCGACCCCTAAACTTGATGAACTTAATGATTTAATGAACTTATTAGCCCATCTTAGGCTCTTAGATGCACCAGATTCATGGCCATGTTTGATTAATTCTTCTCGAGAATTCACTATTAAGGGCACGAGGCATCATATCTTCAAGTCATCAAATTCCTTGGTTATGAATCCAATTTGATGGAACAAGCTTGTGCCTATAAAGATCAATATATCTTTATAGAGAATCACTAACAGGAGGCTACCCACATTGATCAACCTTGACAAGAGAGGGATTGACCTCAACTCTATTAGATTTTAAATCCGTGACAACGATCTTGAGATGGAAGATCACTTATTTGTGTTTTGTGACTTAGCCATCGACACTTAGAAAAAGGTTCTTAATTGGTGAAATTTGGACTTCATGTGTGTTAGAAATAAGAATTAATCTACTTGTATGCACTATTATAAAGTACATGGACTAGTTTCGTTAAGTTAGAAAAGTTAGTAACCTTTATGACTATAAATAGGGATTATATTTATGTCATGGTTAGTTGTATTAAAATTAATTAATCAAAAGACTAGTTTAACACTTTCTCTCTCTACACACAATCATGATCTTATATTCTAATATGTGGTATCATTCACCGAAGATTACGGATTAGTGATTCGTTTCTAGTGTTTGATTGTGTTCATGAGATTGAGAAGAGGCGTTGGTGCTTATTTTTGAGCTTAATTGAGTGCTTATTTCGTGCGTTTTGAGCTTATTTTGATCCAAAATCATTCATGTCTCAATTTTAAACATCGCAAAAGCGTATACATTTGATTTGAAAAGATAAAAATGATGTGAAGGTTGTGATTTTGTGTGGTGTTCGTAATTTCGATGTTCTTTTGGTAATTTCAATTAGAGTTTAAAGATTTGCGTCTTTGAAAAACGGTGGGAAAACACGTTTTACACTAAATTCGGTTGAGATTTTAGTGATTATAGTGATTCTAGTGAAATTCGATTTAATAAATGCTTATTGATTGAAATTAGGAAAATTCGACTTAAGAACAGTTTTAACCGAATTTGCGTGAATTTTGATTGGATAGATGAATTTCGATTGAAGTTAGAATTTCGGTTGTAATATAAATTCGATTGAATATTTTGGTTAGTAGAGTTTCGGTTGGATGTGAAATTCGATTGAGTATAGATTTGAGTTGAGTAAAATCTGATTCAAAAAACTGTTTTGTCCGAGATTGTATATTCCGACTGGAAAATTGTTATGACCAAAATTTGAAATTCAATTGGGAATGAAATTCGACTAAAGCTTTAGTAATCTCGATTGTGGTTTGAAATTCAGATAGTATTCTTAATTTTGATTGGTTTATTGAATTTCGATTGAGCTTTATGAAATACGATTGGATTAGTGAATTCTTCTCAAATTCGATTGAGTAGGTTATTCCTAAATTCAATTGAGTAGGTTATTCTCATTTACTTTTAGTTTTATATCTTATATTTTATTAATAAAAATTTACTTTTAATTTAATGAGTGAATTACATGGTTCGTCCCTGTGGTTTGGTCAAAATCACTACTTTCGTCCTTTGATTTTTTTTCTTTCATGCTTAATCCTTATATCGTGGTTTCATAACACTGTTTACCCTTATCACTAACTCTAGTTATTTTTTGGATTAACCTTTTCCCACGTGCCTCTCACATGGAGGTATTTTCGTCCATTCCTTTTTGCCTCAAAAGTATAACACAGTTATTGCCCACCGTATCACATTTCATCCCCTTTAATACCATTTTTTTCAGTCTCACCCACCCATAACTGTTCATCTTCTTGATCAAAAAACCCCTAAACCACTAAAGATCAATGGTGCATGATAGTGTGAACTATGTTCCAATGTGGTCGATACAAACAATAGATGAAGATTTTGATGTTTATCGTATGTATGGTACGTATTTTTTTGTACTCTTTTTTACTTATGAGTTTTTTTTTGTTTATTTTGCATGATATGATAATGTGATAATGTTAATTTCATATTTGGTTAAAAGGTTTGCATGATTTAGTTATTAGGTTAAAACCCTAAATCTGATGATTCTTGTTTTAATTTTTTTCAGGAAACAATGAAAATCTTTTTCTATAAAGATTCATTATGCTGGGATGTTTACTCCTCAACCTGGTAGGGCTTGTGTCAATGGTACATTTAGCTATGTTGATGTATGCGACATAGATGAGTTTTATGTCCATGAGCTAAATGATCTTGACCAAAACATTAGGCTACAATGCTAAGGTGAAATTGTATTACCATTTTAGAAAACCTGATGGTGACTTTGATACTGGTATGCATGCTTTAGGCAATGATCCTGATGTTAGGAAGCTAGCAGAGTATGTAACGCTTGGGAACAAAATGATAGAGGTTTACATAGAACATGAAAGTACTACTCTGCATACTTACTACATGACACATGAGGATGCTGATTTCAGCACACCAAAGTGTGTCATTCAGGAAATTGAAGATGATGTTATGCCTGAAATGCAAGCAACTAAGTTGAAACCTTGGAAACGAGTTAAAGGACAACATGATATGAAGTTAATGTTAGAATGGATTGTCGAGCCTAATGTGGGTGTTGTAGATCATGGTCAAGCTAGCTAGGGTATAAAGGAGATAGGTGAAAGCAGTCAACCAGCCTCATAAATAATGACTCAGCCTAGTGTGTTTGCTGATTCATTTTATGCTGCTTCTGATCCATTTTTTGGCAGACAATGACTTTGACCCTTTCTAAGATTTGGGTAGTCTTGATGTTGCAGACAGGGAAATACCATAATCTGTTGGAAAATGTAAGGGTGTTCTTGAAACATTTAAGCAAGATGAAATTGCTAGAGGAGGGGGTAATGAAAATAAAACAAATAATGTGACTGATGTAGAAGAGGGTAGTGACAGGGGACAAGGTAGTGACCGTGAATCTAGTGATGGTAATGACAGTGATGAGTTAGTTGATGATGAGAATGCAGTGGAACATGTACATGTTGACATGGATACATTAGACAAGAGCAATGCTAATACACTGGGTGTAGATGATAAACATGGTGAGTTTAATGCAAATGAAGAAATAGATGTGGATCTTGATGTGATTGATAATAAAGAGTTTGAGAGTGCTTCAGATGAAGATGGATTAGATAGAGTTAGGCAAAGGAAGTTGAAGTTGTAGAATGATGAGATGAGAAGATTAGAACTCTTTGATGTTTAGACTTAGAGGATTAGAGAAGAGAATAGAGAGGAAAGAATGTTTGCAAGAGGCGAGGAATAAAAAGGCCAAGGGTGGGTATTTATAGGCCAAGAGTCCTAAGTTGGGAAAATCTATTCGCACCTGGCTCGCTACACACGCGTCAGCGCATGGCCAGTGCACCAGAATCCTGATATTGTTTTTCCTTAGGACTTTGGCGTTTTAAATACCTGCACTTGTTAAACCCCTAATTGTACTTAACACAATGACCTTTCAATCATTCTTATGCTCAAGGTCAACCAACTCAAATAGCCATTTGATAAAATGTTTGTGAGATATTAAAAGCGTTTTGCTTGTACGATAAATTAGAGATAGAAAAGAATTATCAAAAGGGGCAATTTGGGTATTCCTAAAATAGGTAACTAGCCTAGTTGGGATACAACTAAGGGTTAGAAGGGCTAGTTACAAAACAAGAGAATATTCTTGGAATATTCCTTGCTTAGTGAGAAAGGGGGGAAAGGAATTTGAAATTTAAATTTCAAATGTATTAACACACATGTTGGATAAGAGAGGTGAGTTGTAGATAGGTTGGCAATGAGTTATCATGATGTGACATGATAAGATATAAGGGAGCCTCTTAAGATCATTTAAAATGAAGGGTTGAGATGATAAGTGTACACTTGGTTAAGTGGCATGATTAAGGGTTGTAGAGAGGTTGTGTTTGTTATGTGAGTGAGTAGAGAGTGTTTAGAAGATGGTTTGTGTTTGTTTGAGAAACAATCTAATGGTTGAGAGGATAGAAGTGTGGGAAGTTGGATTGATGATATGTCTTGATCAAGGGTTGAGAAGAAGTGTGTGTATGTGTAATTTGAATTATGTGGAGAAGAGGATGAATAGTGAGTATGTGGTGGTGAATTTTTTTTGTTGGTCCCTAGGAATGTGATATAAAGTTTATCAATTTAGACTAATCACATTTCATGGTAATGAAGTGAATTTTAAACAAAGATATATAAGCAATATAAAGAACAAGTTTAAAATACACAGATGTATAGCTTTATATTTGAATCAAGTAAAGAATCTATGACACACCTTGCTTGCGAAATAGCAAGGTAGTTGAATGATAATTGGGGTGTTATCTCCTTTGAACTTATTCTCTAACAAAGTTATGAGAAATAAGAAAACAAAATTGTTATGACTAAACTAAAGCTTCAACTTTCAATAGTATGAGTCAGTTTGTTTGAGAGATAAATGAACTCTTCAATGTGTATCACATTAATTAAAAGAGATGACATTTACTCTGGGAATCCCTTTCCTTTTATAGGAAAAGGGATTAGGGTTTACAAGTTAACCTAATACACATGTCAAGCATTAAATGGGTGGTTGAGCTACCATTTAATGTACACATGTTTTATAGTACCAGGTATAGTCCTTTAAAGAAACTTGATGTACTTTTATACCAACTTTAGATGTAACATTTCTCAAGGAGATTGCTTTTTTCCTTTTGACATAAAGCAATCTTTTTCCCGCCTTGTAAACCTTTTAGAAGTGAAACAACACGTTTCAACTTCTGTTAAGGAGATAGACAACATTCAGCTTGGAATTGTCAACCAAGTTGAACTGAAGCACCAACCAAGGGCTTTCTTCAGCTTCTGTACCGCTGCATAAACTGAAGTGAAGATACTTCCCAATCTTCTAAGGACATGAGGAGCTACACTGAAGAAGCTTCAGCGACTCAAGCTAAAAGACTTCAGCTTGAGAAACACTTAGGGGATTTTATGTTTAAATCTACTGAAAGACTAAAGGGCTCAGGAACTGAACCCAACAATTTCCCCCTATTTGAATATGCAAATAGCCTAAGTTAAAATCAGTTGTAAATGAGCAAAACAACTTCTTCTTACACACTGATATAGATTGAACAACATAAACTGATAACCATTCATTCTAACTTTCATTACATTACATTTACAAAAGATAAAGTTATTACAAATGATTTCTATTCTACTGCCTTAGCTGCTCAATGAACCTCTTCTTCATGCTAAACTAGATGACTTGTGTTTCTTTGTTGACCTAGAGTAGTCTTTTAAGTCACTGGTTCTTCTTCTTTTCAGCATCTTGTCATAATATTTATTAAAGAGTAACTTCTTGTTGTAGTATTGTTCTACTACCTCAATGCCCAAAAGATCAATTAATTGTTTTTACAGGTTTGTTTCAGCATCTTTAGTGTTCTTCTCCCCCTCAGCAGGTGAAGCAGTTGCTTACATTCATGCTTGTAGCTCCTGATGCATTTTCCACCAAGGTAGCAAACCTGTTCAAGGTATTAGTAACCTTGTGCAAAAGACTTGGAAGAGAATCCAAAGTCTTGAGCTTTTCTTGAACTGTAGAAACTTGACTTGGAAAATTAAGAAACTCTATTGGAAGTTCCCATTAAATGTTCTTCAGTTCAGCTACTTGGGATGAAAGACTGGAGATAGTGGAAGTGAATGTCTCCAGTTTTGTTGGAATCTCTTTTAGATCCCCATGTAGCTCTATCTCCATGTCTCTAACATGCTTCTTTAGCTCTTTAATATCTCCAGATAATCCAATGATTTTTTAGGGGAGCTCTTTCTATTTAATTGGTAAGCAGTTAGCAAAGTCATGTGAGGCTAAGAGTTTGGATAGTTCAGGTTTCAAAGAAGTTACTAGAAGTTCAGCAAGCTGGTGGATGTCTAGATATGAGGGGTTAGCTTTTATTGAGACAACTTCTGCTTTACCTTTTGCTTTTGCTTGTTCCAGCTCTTCCTTCTGATACTGAAGTAAGTAAACCTGAGCCATTAACTTTTGAATTTGAGCTGATTTTAGAGATGGAGGAGGTAGGAATGAAGTGTCATTAGGTACATCATGAGAAGTGGCTTCAGTGTCTTTATCTTTTGCAACTTCCTCTTCCTCTTCACTCTCATCTAAAACAATGATTGACTCATCTGGTTGGGAGTCAGGAGTGAAGAAGGAAGATCTTGTGTCTTTCAAGATATCTGATAAATCCTCCAGCTTTACTTTAAGTGAGATGTCATCAGCTCTGGATTCCTCATTTGCACCTGAATCAGTGTGGCCAGTTTTTAATCCATCTCTAACAGATTTGGTTTTATCTACAAGAACACTTGGATTAGACCATGCAAATATGTGATCAAATGAGTAGTTTTTGGTTCCTTCATTCATACCCTATTTTTAAGATATGAAATCTTTAGGAGCAGATATTCCAGGATCAGCTTCAGCTGTGGAATTTGCTGAAGCATCATGTCCTGATGCAGACTCATAGTGAAAATGAAAGAAGCTGAATAAACAGGTTCAATAATAATAAATGCATACATACCACTACTGAGCTAAGGGTGGGCTCATTCTTCACTGGTGGCCCCTAAAGATGTTGGGCCACCGGCTGCTTGCTGTGCCTCTTTATGCATTTCACCAACCACTAGTGTGGGAGGTGAAGGATGGCTTAGGCTTTTGTCCTTGGCCGAACTGGACTTAGTTTCCTTTTTTTATTGGCCAGCTTGGGATTTAGATGCCTTAGTGGTAGACTCAGATGTGTGTTTTGAAGATCGTTTTCTTTTGAGTCCACTTTTAGCTCCACGTTTTTTGCCTTGGGGAACCTCTTCAGTTTGTGAGGAAGCTTTTGGAGCTTTAGAGTCCACAGGCACATCTAGATTGCAAATTGCCTTCATGTGGTCAGTAAAAGGAGGTTCTTCAGGTTGGTTTTGCTTCAGTGTCAAGTTATAAACACTAAAGACCTGAGTGGGGTTTATGGTGAGCTCTTCATTTTCATATTCAGGCATCATATGTTCTAGTAGAAGAGATAGAAACCTAGGATAGGGAACAATCTTTTCCCTAGTCTTCTTGTTTAGCTTATGAATTAGATCCTCCCATATTATCTTTGCATAATCCACCTGTACTCCATTGGCCAGACAGTACAAGATAATGACATCCTTATTTGATATTTGATCTAGGCTACCTGTTTTACCACCTAAACACTACATGATTTGAGCCATCAACAACCTCCACCTAGGAGGAAGGCAACTCTTTTTGAGAGTTCCTTTTGTCCCAATCTCTCCCATATACCATATTGTTGCAAACCATGGTCTCACTGTTGTTATAGAGGGTGGGGGAACATACATACTTAAGTAAGGTAGGTATTGTGCCCTAAGAGTATTCCTAAAGGTGGTGATACCTATTTCTCCTCTAACTCCTCCTATAGGAGAGGACATCCAAACCTTAGAGTTATCTAAGGTCTTTGCTGTATACTAGACTTCACTCAGGTACTCTTTGTATTGATTTGGGGCTCTTGTGAATGCTTCCTTTAGACAACATTTGGAAATGAAGTCTGATACAACCTCAAAGTAATATTAGTTAGGATGTGAGGGATACAGGAGTGCAACTTCATTGTTGGTGGTGAAAGTGATCTCATCAAAGGTGAAATCAACCTAACTTTAACGTAAGAAAGGGTTTGGGCTTTCAGGTTTGTCAAGAGTGACAGGTTCTTCTTTAGGAGTGATTTCATGTGATGAGGTCTTTAATGATGATGATTCTGCCATTTTGAGTGGTGAGGGTTTTGAAGGTTTGATCTAGTTTGAGGTGTTTTGGTTTTGTTTGTAAGAATGAGTTGTTGATTGATGTGTTTTGATTTATATGACTGATGAAATTACAAATTTTTATTTGAGAATTTGTAATTATCATTTGAGGTTTTAAAGTTATGGGAATGTTTAGGGTTTGTTTTCAACATGTGTGCTAAACTTTGTATTTAATGAAAGTCAGCAAAGCATGTATCTGACACCTAGAACAGTGAACAATCGTCTACTTACTACAAAAGTAGGTGAGAGAAAGTTAATGAGGTTATTCTAACTTTTGGATTTCTTCTTTTAATATATTTAAATATTAATTTTTAAAAATCACACATTTAAAAAAACTAATCTTGAGATTGATGTTTGAAAAAGCTGACCTAGGTTCAGGTTTGGTGTTATGTCATGCTGAACAGATTATTGTAATTTCATCATCATCAATCTTCCAGCAAAGGCGACAAAACCACAAATGCTCATGCAAATCCATAAATGAGACATATATGATTGCTCAGTTACTTCACTCGAGTGATAGCTGAAGATTTAGATAAAATTATTTGTCGAAACTGAACCCAAGAAAATACATTAGGTTTGTTCAGTTCTTGACTTAACCAATATCTATGCTCCAGCGAAGGCGACAAAACCACACATGCTCATGCAAATCCATGAATGAGACATATGTGATTGCTCAGTTACTTTACTTAAGCAAGCTAAAGGTTGTATGCAAAAACTGAACTAACATTTAACATGAAAACTTGTTCAGCTTATGATGAAATTGCTGAAGCTTCAGTTTTCTTCAGACAGTATTGAAGCTTCAGGTTTTGAATCAATGTTCAGCATAACTAGTTCAACAATCAATCTTTTGAAAGTTAGATCATCCAGAGGCTTGGTGAAGATATCAGCAAGTTGATATTGAGTGGGAATGAAATGTAATTCAATGTCCCCTTTGAGAACATGATCTCTGATAAAGTGATATCTGATATCAATATGCTTTGTTCTTAAATGCAGAACTAGATTGTTTGAGATTGCAATAGCACTAGTGTTATCACAAAATATGGGTACCTTTTCATCTATGATGTCATAGTCAGTGAGTTGACTTTTCATCCATAGTATGTTGGCACAACATCCAGCAGCAGCTACATATTCAGCTTCAGCTGAGGACATAGCTATATATTGCTGATTTTTAGCACTTCGGCACACAAGTTTGCCTCCTAGCAACTGACAAGCACCTGAGGTGCTTTTTTTGTCCATGTTGCATTTAGCATAGTCAGAGTCTGAGTATCCTTTTAGGTCAAAACCTGAACATTTTGGATACCATAGACCAAGACTAGGAGTACCTTTTAGGTACCTGGAAATTCTCTTAACAACAATAAGGTGGGATTCCTTAGGATTTGCTTGATATCTTGCACAAAGACAAGTAGAGAATTGAATGTCAGGTCTGCTAGCAATTAGATACATTAGTGATCCAATCATACCTCTATACTGAGTCTCATTTATAGATTTTCCACTAAGATCAGGTCCTAAGTTGTTAGGGGGTGTAACATTCCTCATTTTCAGGTCATTTTACGACTTCAATTATTCCATTATTTATTTTTAGGCTTTTACGCGTTTGCTTTTTATTTAAATCACATTAGTTAAATCGCGTAAACTAAAAATCAACATTTAACATAAGCAGGCATCAAACAAATAAAAGTTTACGTTCAATAAGTGTTATAACATTATTAGAAGTATAATTTATAACATTTCATGATTTATTTTCGTACTTTATGTAAAACCTTTACGTATACGTTAAAATGCATGCATGCATGCATTATAAATCACCACCACCTTAAGTACATACTTGGACTTACATACTTATTCAAAATATCAAAATTTAAATCTTTTGTCTTTTCCTTCTCTTGCCTTGCATATCAAAATTAAGGGCTTTGTCCAGTTTGCAGACATGGTTGGGAAACTCATTGCTCTCGAAACCTAGAGGTTGTTTGACATAAACTTCTTCTTTTAGTTTACCATTGAGGAATGCACTTTTGACATCCATTTGATAAACTATGAAGTTCATGTATGTGGCAAAGGCAAGAAAGATTCTGATTGCTTCAAGCCTTGCAACTGGAGCAAAGGTCTCATCATAATCTATGCCTTCTTGCTGATTGTAGCCTTGAGCCACAAGTCTTGCCTTATTTTTGATGACAATTCCAGTTTCATCTCTTTTGTTTCTAAATACCCATTTTGAGCCAATTATGGTTTTACCATAAGGTGCAGGAACTAATGTCCAGACTTTGTTTTTGGCAAATTGATTTAGTTCATCTTGCATGGCATCAACCCATCCAGGATGCTTTAGTGCTTCAGAGACCTTTTTAGGTTCTTCTTCAGAAAGAAAATCTACAAAGAGACATTCATGAGCTGAAACAACACTAAGTGTTTGGACCATGGATCTTGTGAGTATTCCAGCCCATGGATCCTATGTTTATTAACCAGTTTTTCAAAAAATTTTTTTGGTTTGTCTTGAGGACCATATGTCTTGAGACCATTGTCTTGAGGAACTGGAGTGGCCATGATGGAATCATGGGTAGGATGGAGTTAGGATTGGAATTGAGATTTTTGTTCAATAAAGTATCCTTTACACTTGGAGAGGTTTGTGTTCGAGATCTGAATGTCTTCAGTATTGGGATGATTATCATGATTTGTTCATCATTGGTGTGATTGGAATATTCAGACTGATCATCATTTAAGATTTCATCAATTTGAACATATTGATCATTTTACTCATTGTGATCATTTTGATCATTTTGGTAGAGATGAAACTTCAGTTTCAAGAACAACTGGTTCAGGACATTCATAAGGTTCTATGAAGGATTGATGTTTGTTTAATACCTTTGAGAAGGTTCACAAGGATGAAGATATTCATCAGGTGGATATCTTTCAGTTTCAACAATGTTGATGTTGTCAACTGAAGGTTTTAAGAATTTGATATCATCAAGGCTTTCATCAAATGTAATGTGATAGGTTTCTTCAGTTTGTTTTCTTCTAGTGTTGAAGACTCTGAAGGCCTTGGAAATAAGTGAGTATCCAAAAAGATAACCATCGTCATCTTTTTCATCAAATTTTCCTAAGTGATCTTTATGATTGTAGATGTAAACTGGACATCCAAAGACATGAAGAAAATTGATGTTTGGGATTTTCTTATGAAAATTTTCATAAGGTGTTTTGAGATGTCTTTTCACAATGGTGGATCTGTTTGAGTGTAGCATGCAGTGGCTAAAACTTTAGTCCAATATTGTTTAGAAAAGACAGATCCTGAAAGCATTGTTCTTGCAGCTTCTATGAGGCTTCTTTTTTTCCTCTAAGCAACACCATTTTTTTTAGGTGTGTAGGGAGAGGAAAAGTTTTAAGAGATCCCTTTTTCATCACTGAAGTTGACAAGAATTCTATTCCTGAATTCAGTATCATTATCAGTTCTAAGTTGTTTGACTTTGATGTCATTTTGATTTTCAACTCTTTTGATGAAAGACATGATGGTTTCAGGTGATTGAATTTTCTTCTTCAAGAAGTATACCCAGGTGTACCTTGAGTACTCATCAACAATGACAAGGGTGTACTTTTCATGGTTAATAGACCAAGGAGTTACAGGTCTAAATAAATCCATGTGAAGAAGATGAAAACATTTCTTGATAGAAGATGTCTGTTTTGTTTTGAAGCTGGCTCTATGATGCTTTCCCTTTTCACATGATGAACATGGTTTGTCCTTTGAGTAGACAAGTGAGGGAAGGCTAATAACAAGATTTTGTTTTGCCAGTTTGTTGATTGTTTTAAAGTTTAGATGAGCAAGTCTTTTATGCCAAAGCCAGTTGAGATTTTCAGAAGATTTGGCAAAGAAGCACGATTATTGAGCAAAAGATGTCATGTCAAGAATATATACATCTCTTACTCTTAGAGCAATCATTACAACTTCTTTGTTGGAGTTGAAGATTGTTTCTCTTTTCTCATCAAACTAAACAATATACTTAGCATCACAGAGTTGACTGATGCTAATTAGATTGCACTTAAGACCATTTACAAATGCTACTTTTATGAAAACTATACCATTACATTTGATAGAGCCATAACCTTCAGTTATGCATGTAGAGTCATCTCTAAATACAACTTTAGGTCTTGACTGTTCTAAGTATTTGTGCAGGTAACTCTTGACACCAGTGATATGCCTTGAGCATCCACTGTCCAGGTACCAGATGGGCTTCCTTATGTCACACTGCATAAATACGTTCAAAATGGTTAGTTTCTTTTAGAAACCAACCTTTTAGTGAGAGTCTTGGATCTATTAGCATTCGATGATTCAACTCTAGTTGATTTTAGAGCCTCTGCCTTTTTGGCTTAAAGTGCTTCACCTCTTTTGAACCATTCGTTATCATAGTGATCAATTATGGTATGAGTTGAGCTACCACAAACTTCACATCTTTTGAATGTATGTTGAGAATTTCTTGGATTGATCTCTCCTTTTAGAGAGATAACCCTATTATGACCATTTGTGTCATGGTCATAACTTCCTCATAATCCATATATGGGATAGTATAAACATTCATTGGATAAATGATCTATACAACCATAGTGTGTGCAAGGTGGAAAGAAGCGTTTTGATGGTCTTGGGATTTTAGATCTTAAAGAAGCTCTACCTAGACTTTTGAGATGCTGAGACATGTTCATGGTGGAAATATACTCAGCATGATTACAAATTCTGTGATTAGTTTTCTCACACCTTTTACAAAACAGAACCTTGTAACGATTCTCAAAGAGATAATTGTTTAGGCTACACAGATCACAACTCTTTTGAATTGTGTTTTCTATTTGTTTTGAGGTAAATTTTGTGGAACCTATTGTGGTTGATTATTTCTGGAGTAAGATGACTGATTCTTGCTAATTTGTAATTTTAGGTCATTAAGTTCTTTCATTACAATAGCCAAAGGAGGATCATCTTTAATTTTCACACTCTTTTGTTTACCAGCAGGAGCTTAGTTAACTTTTGAAGCTGAAGAGCTTTTGTTATCCTTAGCAGGAGCTGAGGATGGTTTATTTATTATGACACCTTTTAAAGTTTCAGCTTTGAATATGGATTTTGACCACAAAATTGATTTGATAGTCTTTGGTCCAGAAATAGGTTCAACACCATCCAACTTCTTTAGTGGAGGAAGAAGGGTGCTACTGATTAAAGATTCATATGTTGAATCATAATCAGTCACTGAAGAGTCAGTGACAACAACTGAAGGATCAGTTGTGTTTCTTTGTGACTCATCTGAGAGTATCCTACCAGTATCATGATTTAGCAAAATAAAACCTTTAGCTTCTGACAACTAGGGTCTTTCAACACAAGGTATGGACA
>BQNB010034022.1:20460-48743 GCA_026074375.1 Tanacetum coccineum
GGAATGAGAAATCGACCGGGGTCACCTAGCTTTTCTGGAAGCTTTTTAAGGACAACCGCACTACAATTTTCATTCAACGGTGTTTTGGTTAACTCAATTAACTTGTCTTTGTTATTAAGCATCTTTTTGAACATCGGAGCAAACTTTGGCATATGAATGAGAGCATCCGCGAAACTTAGCTCAAAGTGAAGATTACGGAAGATTTCCATAAACTTTGAAGCTAGGATATCATCCTTTTCACGAATCTTTTGTTTATTGAGTCTCGATGGGTAAGGTAAATTAGGTTTGGCTTTGTTGGCAATGAAAGAAGGTTCTTCAATTGGTTCTTTGTCTTTGGTTTGTTCTTGGACTAATGGAGGAGGTTGGATGTCTTTGGTGCTTGGTAGCTCCGTATCCTTTGTCACCTCACTTTCCTTTTCCACCACCGGCGGTGGAATCGGAGGTCCATCGTATGAAACACCACTACGAGTTGTAATTGCCTTGGCTTCATTTCTTGGGTTTGGAATGGTATTGCTTGGTAAAGAACTTGAACTTGAAGTTTGGTTGGTATTGCCTAAATCATCAAACTTGGTGCAAAGGCTTGTTAACAAACTTGATTGGTTGGTGGTTGGTATGGTGGAGCTTGATAAACTTGGTTTTGGTTGTTTTGACGGTTTTGATTAAAGTTTGTTCGGTTTTGGTTGAAATTAGAATTGGTTCCTTGATAACGGTTTTGGTTGGTTTGGACATTCGGTTGATTGAAACCCGGTGGTCTCATTTGACTTGCCAAATTGGAAGGTTGGTTTCTTTGGAGAAAATTTCCAACGGCTGCGGTTTGTTGAAATTGTTGGATATTGTCATGAAAAACGGGAAAATCGTTTCCACCTCGAGTTAACGGACAATGGTTAAAATTGTGATTTGATCCACAAGTGACACAAACTTCCTCAACTGCTTTGACGGGTGCAGGAGTAGTAACTAAAGCTTTCATTTGATTCATCATTTGGTTCATCTTGATGGTCATCTTATCCTCGAGAGAAGCGGCTATTTGTTGCATATCGAAAGAATTATTAGAAGGTGAAGAATTAGAAAGAGGAGCATCCGTACTCACTCTTGAATCATTAGCACGACTTCTGGAATAACGAACTTTTGACTTGCTTTCAATAATCGCTAAACCTTCTTGAGGGCATTTTTGTCTAAGAAATTACCACACTGCTGCAGAATCTAGGCAACTTGATCGTTATTGAAATCAAAGAAATGTAAAAAGTACGAGTTGGTGTAGTTCCAGAAAAGCCATGGTGAAGGACATTGACGAAGGAGTACCTTTAAAACGTTCCCCATGCATCGTTGAAGGCTTCGTTTGGTTTTGAATAAAAAGTAAAGATCTCATTCGATATAAAGTGTTTTTTTGAATGTGGTTAATATTTGATTTATGAATTTTGAAACAGAGGTCGGGCCCATGTGAAAATTGATCTAGGAGGTTTCCTTGTCTAACCACTCCCGGAGCTTCACCGTCTAAGAAAATGAAAATCAAAATCTTAACCGAAGTGGTATTCGGAAACTTCTGGATGTTCAAAACGTTTGAATGAGCCTATAAAAGAAATCAAAGGTGAATAGAGTGAGGATCTTGTCTACCCGTAAACTTATTACTTTGCACAAGATTGATTAAAGGTTGTTTGAGCTCGAAATTGTTAGCATTGATTGGTGGGATAACTATAGCATCTTCATACCCTTCGATAGGTGCTTGTAACATTTGGGCCATTGTTCGATTGTCGGCCATTGGAACAACGTTTTGTTCAACAATTGGTTCTACCGGAAGATGTTGTCGACGTCTTCGAGATTGCGAACGAGTGCGCATAAAAAGAAAAACTAACAATTAAAAAGCAAAACTTTACACTAAATTTTTTTTTTTTTTATATTTTTTTTATTTTTAACGGTTACACGAAAGAGACTTAAACCAAATAATCAACTACTTCACGGTAGCTCTTGAAAATTCATTCAAGGTGAGCCGAGACTTGGTGTGACCACAAAAGGCAAGTGTTAAATCTTTGATTACGATTTGGGAACAATTGCAAGTTCACCGGAAATTGAAATGATAATATCTCAATAGAAGATATTATTTGTTGGTGTTCGATTACCAACTTTGTTTATTTTATTTCTTTTTTTAAAGGACAATTTTTTTATGTTTTTGATTTTTCTATTTTTTTTTATCTTTTACTTATACTAAAAAGAAAAGGAAAATATTTTTTTTTACTTTTTATATTTATTGATTTTTTTTTAATTTTTAAAACAAGAATGAAACTTTCGAGGACGAAAGGATCTTCAAACCAAATCAACAAACACAAAACGTAGGAATCGTAAACACTAATCCCCGGCAGCGGCGCCAAAAACTGATTCGTAGTTTTACGTACCTATAAAATATATAATAAAAATACTACTTAGGTAAATTATAACTATTCACCTTTAACTAAGGCAAAAAGTTAAAACTTACAAAAATAATATAATATATATAATATACGTATGTTTAAACCGGGCAAGTATGATCACCCGGGTCGTTCCACAACGACTAGTGAAATTGAAACCACGTTTAGGTTCGGATTCAGATTTGAATGGAACAAAGATATTTTGGATAAACTATTACTACTTAATTAAAAAGCAACAAATAAATGATAATTAAGCAAGTAAAGTGCAAAAAGGAAAAGGACCTATGGGGAAAATCACTTTAATGGGCAAGGATTAACTACGAAACAAAGAAAATGAGAAAATTACAAAACTTACCTTTAGGCCTAACCCCGACTACACTAATGGTCCTTTTAAAGCTTAAAAATAAGTTGAAATTAAAAAGTGCTAATTATGAAAAACTTATAAAAGCAAAGTTGTAAAGGAAGCTAGTGGGAACAAACTTAATAAAGGCTACTTGGGCTGAAACTCACAAATAGGCTCAAAAAGAGCTTATCTTTAAGCTGTTACAGAAAGGAGGGCTCAACCCTTCTTTTTAGAAAATAAGCTATAAAAAACTCTAAACTAGATCAAAATGAAAAGGGAAAGAAGTTCTGAAGAGCTTATGTAAGCTACTTCTATAAAATGAAAAGAAAATTAAAGCTTTATACTATACTTTATCACATGAAATCGATTATGAAATAAGCAAACTCAGGAAATAAGCAAAGTAACACAAACTCCAAATAAGCTAGAAAACTTAATAAGCTAAACTAGACTCTGAAACTTAAAGAACTTATTAATATACTTATTATCCATCTAAATAAGCTATAAAATCTAGACTTAATAAGCTTAATTAACAAATTTAGACCTTACTTAAGTTCCTACTGTTTTTGGAATTTTCAGGTTTTTATGACTTTTGACAGCTAAATTAAACTAAGGTAATAAGCTAGAAATTGCAAATCAAGACTTAAAATGTATTAAACTATATTAAAACTCAAATCCTACTGAATTTAATAAGCTAAATCCTAAAATTACCTATCTAAATTAAGCTAAGAACACAGCAGTACTAACTAAGGTTAATACTGGTAGTGTAAAAGTTCAGCAGTACTTTCAAGTGAAAGAACTGCTGATGCAATTTGACTTTTAAGAACAAAATTAAGCTATGAAATAAGCTAGAAAATGAAAACTAAAGCTAAATTTATAATAAGCTATAACTAAACTTAATACTACTGAATTAGCCAAAATCTAAACTAACAGTACTAATTTGTGAAAGCAGTACTAACTTGGAAGTTAGTACTGGTAGTGTAAAGGTTCAGCAGTATTAATCTTGGTTAATACTGCTAGTGTAAATCAAGAGTGCACTAAACCAAACACCCCTTTTAGACTGTGACAGGTTTGAGAAAAGCTTTTAAAGAGAAATCTAATGAACAAATACTAAATACCAGATAAAAAACTAGCTTAAAACAAACTTAGCAATCATGATTAAACAACTGAATAAGCTTTAATCTAAGATCTAAACTATTTAAACTAATATTTTTGGATTTTATGAGTTTATGACAGAATTTAATAACTAATGATCTATAACTATTTAAGCAAAAACAGATGAGGACAAACAACTAAATAGCATTAGAAAAGACATTTAAACACTAATAAGCAAGAGAATAAGCAAATAAGCACTATTAAGCATATAAACTAAAACTAAGCAATTTAAACTGAATCTTAGAGAAGAGTGAAAAGAGAAACTTACTTGATCCTTTAGCTAAACAAAAGGAACCAATAAAGGCAGCTACAAGCTCTCTAGCTTATGAATAAGCTAGAGTATAAGTCCTTGGGATCTCTTCCAAGGTAAGATCCCCTTCCAAAAGCTCAAATTTAGTAAGATCCATAATAGGATTAAACTGATTTAAGGTTTAGATAAGGTTAAAACTGAATTTTAACAGCTCTATTTCAGCTTATAGACTGAAAGAGCTTATTATGAGCTAATTGAGACAATTTTAGCTTATTAAGAGAGCTTATGACTTAAAATGAGAGCTTAGAAAATGAGATTTAAAACACTAAAAACTGAATTTCATTAACTAAAGAAGCTGATTACATTACTTGAAAAAGGAAAATTACATTTAAGGGAAATACGAATTTAAGCTAACAATTAATAAAAACTAAAAATCCACTCCACGCTTTTTTTATGTGTGTGAGAATGAGGCCTATTTATAGCACTTTGAGGAAGCTTCTAAGCGGTTCTCTACTAGCCCTGCACCTCATCAATCTTCATCTCTGCCATTCATAGAATCAATCATTTGAGATCCTTTGTGGCCGTTTGATCAAACATGTGGACACCAAGGATTTGCCCAACTCGTGTCATTCCATTGATGTGACGTTTGTTGCTAGTTTTGTGAGTGAGTAGCACAAATACCCACATAAATTTGGTGCTTCTCTTATCCATTGTTGACCGTGGCTCTTCTTTGAGAGAAAGTAATGAATCCTTTGATAAAGACTGATTATATCCCTGCCAACTTGTATGAGAGACCTTAAATGTCTTTCCGTACCCTTTAATTATTCATTTGCCCTTTCTTTTTAAAACCCCTGGTAGTGAAAACTAGGGAACAAAATTAGTAAAGAGTGGTTGGCGCCCTTTGTAGAACAGTTAAACTGTTAGAGGTTGGCACTTTGAGTTAACATTTTCATCCTTCTCTTACTTTTTTTCCCCTTTTCAAGTTATTAATACTTTCGGGATTTGCAAGATTGGCCCTTGGAGATGTTACAAAAGGATTTAAGCTAAGGATTTGGGCTTTGGGGCTTCGGCTTTGAATCTTTGGCTTCTTTTTGAACTCTTCTGATTCTCGTGTCCGTGTTTGCTCGCTTTTGACTCTGTTTTTCATGGAATTTGACTTACCGAACCTGCACACACAAAACACAAATATCAAGCATATTATAGGCTATTTTTGGTCTGTTTTTTGGGTTAATTGGGTTATTTTAAGAATAAATAGATTATGAGTATTTTTACACTAAATCAATGTTTACTTTACTTTCTTTTACTTTTTTCTTTAATAACAAAACTCAAAAACACTTAAACTCTTGTCATAAAACCGCTTGCACCCTTACTTTTAGTTTATCCCTTATTATTTGTGATTTCTTCTTCACGGTTTAATTTGACGGGGAAAATGAAATACAAGAAAAGGAAACTGTGAATAACTTGTGTTCTGTAGTTTTTTAAAGAAAGGAAAATGAATGAAATGAGAAGGAATTTTGAAGGGAAAGTGGGGCTAAAACTTTCCTCTAAAAAATGGGAGGAAATTAAAGTAAACTAAAGTGTTGATGTTAAATGACAAAACTATCTTTATTTTTTTAACTTTAAGACTTATTAATATAGGTATAATTATAAATGGACTCACTGTTTTTATTCACTCCTTAATTTTTAACTCAAGAACACAAAACCTTATTAATCTTTTCAATATTTTCTCCTCTTATTTTGTTAACTCAAGAACACACAAGTTTTCCACTCTTCTTTCTTTACTGTTATTTTCTTCCATTTTGTTTTTTTTCTTTAAGAGGAAGGGTACTGTTTTGTTAAGGCCCGCGCTATGGCAAACCAAGCCGAGGCAAAACTTAAAACCGGCCAAACGAACACCATGGCTGGCGCATCGGCTCATCGCACCGTGGTGACCACCCACTATAAAGCCGAAGCCTTTTTCTTTTTTCTTTCTTTTGTTTTGTTTGTGAGGTTGTTCTTTTTTGTTTGTGTTGGTATGAGATGTGTTAAGTGCTATTGATTTGTTTTTTTTGCAGGTTTAAAGGAATAAGATAGTTGATGAAGAAGACAACGTGGGGTGTTTTTATATTGTTTTTTTGCATTAAAAACCTTACTTTTTAAAAAAATTTACCTATTATAAATCCTATAAATACCACCTTATTTTACCATATTTTACACACTCCTCCACTATAATTTATAACATATTATTTTTGTAATATGTTTTTTTATGTAATCTATTTTTTATAAATGTATTATTTTTAATTTTAATGAAATTTATTTAAGTTTAATTGTGTATTTCTTATTTTATATAAATGAAGAAAAAAATATTCTTCCACGGCACTACATTTTGGGCTATGGCTTCAAGCCAACGAGGGAGCCACACAAATGTGGTGCCATACCATTTCTGATGCCATATCACTTTTGTTGACGTGACAACACTTTTTGTGCTATAACTTTAATCCATGGCACCACTATACCCAATGCTCTAATGAAAAACTCAAGAACACAGTGTTGGCAATGGCATAGCTATGTGGAAGGTAAGGTGAGTCATGTCTCACCCATAAAACCTTCTTGCAATAAAGCCCAATATTATGACGTGTATCTAGTTTTGATTTTTAGCCCATATTAGTTGTTTTACAAATGATCCATCAGTTCATATTAGTATAGTTCTTTACGCTGAGAAAGATATAGTTAAGGATTTTTAGTTTATATCACTTTTAGATGATTTTAACGATATGAATGAGTGTCGTGTGCAACTAAAATACTAAATGAACAAATTTTGTTGTGGCAAACAATTTTTGCATAGATATAAATTTTGATTTTTAGCATTTGCTAGCGTGTTTTAAATCCCCCCCCCTTCACACCCCTAAAATATCGCAACGTTCATAGCACAAAATCACAAGTTATATCGAGCGACCTCTATATGAGTCATTTGAAAAATACACGTTCGATTGAATAAATAAGGTTTAACAAAGACATGTTTTCAAGAGTTCACTAAGTATAAAGAAATTTAGGTTTACAATCGAACGTCAAAGTTAAGCAATAAATCATCATCATGATGAAATCGCAAAACGTGACTCTAGTGGGATGCTCCAAGTAAATCCAAAGTGATGCAAGTTAAGGACCTCAGAAATACATGCTAAAGCGTCAACATAAACTTGGTGAGTTCATAGGTTTTAATAAAATATCAGTGTGAACCATAATGTTTCCGAGTGTATAACTATTGTAACAAAAACAATATCACAAGAAAAGTATTACTATTTCACTAAGCTCATGACACCGAAGCCTTAATCAACGCGTTTGCTTGTTGTTGTGCCCCTATAGGTGTCTATTCCAAGAACACTTAAAAATTCCCACAAAAAAAAATGCCCGTTTGCCGATAGCATAACAGTATGCTACTCGGGCACCGGGGGTTGTCAACCCGAATAGATCTATTCACATTATTCGTGCGTACATAAAGTAATTAACGGTTCATGATAGTTGTGGGGCCAACGTGGGATAACGGGTACTCAGGCAATCAGTAAAAGTTTAAAGTACTTGTGTCCATAAGTAAAACGAGCAATGTATTCTCACCCCAAAGTATTTCAAAACAAGTATAAACCATGTAAAAGTGGGGCTATGAAACTCACCTTAAGAAAAAATAAGTGATTCCGAAGAAGTACGAGTTCAAAAGTAGGAAAGTATCCTAACCGCAACCTAATTTAATAATAAGACGCATTAGGTTTACATCATGAAGTGAACTATATGCATATGAGTTTTATAAATATTTTTATCACCCATATATACTTGTGTCTAATATTTACCAAGTTCATAAATGTGATTTAAATCAAATTTACTAAGTAATTAAACTTAGAAAATAGTAGCAGTTTTTTGTGGCAGATTCACTTCTAACTTCTCGGGTTCATAACTTTTTTATTTCCTACTTAAAACAAGTCTATTTTAAAGCCTAGAATGAAATGGTTTTGAGTTTTTAATTCAAAAATTTCAAGCGTATACAACATACTCAAAGTTTAAAATGTTCCTAAAGTATCTTACAAACACGATTTCAAACTATTTTTGGGACATAAAAGTTATGTTGTTTTGTTTTGACCATAAATCCTTTCATACAGTATCCTCAAGATGTTGATTCAACTCGCTAAGTTTTAAGTCTATGTCTTAACTTAAAAAAGTTAAAAGCTCAACATGCCAAACTAACTCATTAAGGTCTCAAAAATCATGTAAATATTCAGTGTTGCAAATCTGGAGACACTTTCACTTGGCATAAATCTAAAAATAATAATAAATTCCTCCAAATACATATATCATAGTAGAATTTCCTAAGACATAGTACTAAGTTGTGAGATCAAGAAATGTGTCATAAGTATTCTTAAGATGGTGTTATCATGTGTACAAGTTGATATAAAATTCTGCTCAAATTAAGGTTTTTAAGAAACAAATTTATTTCAAGTCTTAACAAAACAAGTATATAGTGGTGATAATGAAATCATACATGAAATTATTATAATGAATGAAACTAAATATTATGAGATTCTTATAAAGAGATGATGATGATTTGGATGATTAGGAGTGCACGGATAACCCAAAAACACTTAAGAAACCCTAGTTTGGAAGTATAAACCCTAGCGTTTATAACCCTTTAACCAAGAAATGCTGTAAACCCTATAAACTAAACTTTGAAAACCCTTTGTTCTTGCTCCTATGGCTGCCAAATTTTAGAGAGAGTTGGAAGAGTGGTGTGAGTTTGAATTGTAGTGAATGAGGATGTGTTAGGTGTCTAGTTTATATAGAAACAATTTGGAAAGGTTGAATGGCCATAACAAAAGTGTACGTAAAATCAAATGGGGAAAATTTATTTTGAGAGTTTGGGAGGGTATAATGGCTGACCTAAGGAGGAAAAGGAGGGGGAAATTGAGAAATAGTATGTTTGTTACTAACACACATGTTGAAGTTTAACCAAAAAAAACAAAAAATCCCTAGAACGTATTTTGGCATTGAATATTGTATTAACAATGTATGAAAAGTTTCTACCATTGTAATAAAAGTCCAAAGCATTTAACACATCAGCATACAAAACCAAATAAATTACTATAAAATTTTTAAACATAAAAATAGAAAATATAAAAGAACTTTTGATCTCCTTCGACATCTATATCCATTCTTTTTTCTTCGCAAACTTTAGAACCAAAAATTAACGAAACAAAATTTATACAACTTGTTATGAACAAAGATCTGTGAACTAAACAACATCTAATTTGAAATGATGCATTTTAATTTTGCAGATCAGTTTGTGGGTTTGGAAGTCAGAGTCACCATTTGGGTTTGAAGATGATGGATTTTATTTTTTCACATAGTTAAACTACATTGACATCCTATTTTATGCAAACCAGTATGATTATTGGTCCCTTAACATACACATCTGACTCATCCAGAAAAAAATGAGATTCTTTATATGTGGTTTGCTTTGATATAATGTTTATTTTCAACAATGAAGATATCGACTATAGATTGAAAGATGCGCTGAGCTAATCAAAGGAAGGATTGGTATATTGTTTTTAAAGACACTTTATAACATTTGATAACATTACATAATATTGCATCATGCAAGAGTAATGTAGCTAAACAACAATTTAATGATACATGTGTCATGCTCATGCATGTACCATTAATTTCTTGACATCCAACATTCCTACCTGCATGATTAATAACCGACATTCTTATGTGTATATTGTATGTTTAACATGAGAAACTAAACATAAGATATCCATAATTTTCCATGATATATGTTGACATTCGCACTGGCATCATATTTGATGACGTATAGGGCCATCAAAGCTATATTAAACTTAGACACACACAAAATAAGAGTGGATAACGCCTAAGGCTAAGATAAACACGGATAAAGGATACCGTCGACACTCAATACCACCACCTACAGACTGGACGGGGTATCTCTGACCGTCGTCCGCATCTATCTCGCGGAGCACTTCTCTGCTGCTAAGGATTCCAAGTTACGAATCACGTGAACTACCCAAAACGCAGATACTCTAAAGAAGAGTGCAGACCAAGTTTCCCCCGAATGGCTTAGAATCGGTTACCCGAAATGGTACGACCGAAAGGTATAACCGCAAGTCAAATATTAACAACAGAGAGCTCGACTAACGAGGCATACCAAGATAACGACAGCACAGGCATGCTATTACCCAGCAGATAATAGCAAGCCCTTTCATACGTCATCCCTGGATGATGACAAAAAGGAGCTCACTATAAATACCAAAACCTTTGGTATTGCAAAACAGGTTCTTTCTCTGATATACATTACTACTCTCACTCGATCTCAATCTTACCTCACCCTAACAAGTACTAATTCTCACGCCCAAGGTCAATCGTGGGATCCCCTCCCATAGTGAGACTAACGGTCTTCTTGTCTTAGCATGCCATAAGCTCAAGACATCACCTTATCATCCCTAAATCTATATCGCTAAGCAGTAGCATACCCTCGCTCTTAGCCTTAAGTGATACTGTCTCATTCTTGTATCATCAAGTGGCGCCATCCGTAGGACTAATACATAACTGCGTCCTACGAAAACGAGCCTCGATGTGGTAGAAACCCCTAACGCAGACAAATTCATCCGTAATACTGTTAATAATGAGGAAGGAATCCCGCGGGAAATCCTAACCAGCTCAGTCACGCCGACAGTCATGCGAGAATTCTGCAAAAAACATTATGTGCAAATACTCTAGTTTAAGGTGGAAAAGACGCATAATGAAAAACTAAAAGATGTCAGAAGCCGTCTAAGCTACCGTGAAAGTACTAAGCAAGAAACGAAAAAAAAACACATCACGTTACTAAAAGAGAAAGAGGAAACGTGGAAGAAAAAAGGAAGTCCCAAAATCCCCATCCCCCGCCTTTTCCAAAAGTATGTTCTCACGATTAGGGTTGGTAGAAGGGGAAAGGAAAGAACAGAGGAGACGATCCCTGTCACAAGCAACTTCACGCTCTGCGAGTGTGTTCTCCCATCTAGGAGCCAGAAGACAAGAACAAAGAAGGAAAGACGCGAGAACTCATCGGAGTTATGTCACCTGTTCGAGTGAGCGCCAAAAGGAAAATGAAAGAGAATACCAGCGACATAAATGGGAAGATTCCATAGATGAACCTCTAGAAAGTGAAGATAGCGCCGGTGGAAGGCACTGGAAGAGACAGTAAGGAATGAATTTGTCCGAACCCAATTGACGAGGAGATCCACCACCCCCCTTTCTCCCGAAGAATCAACAAATTTGGTCTTCCCAAAGAGAATCTGAATGCCAACCACCGTAAAAACATATGATAGGACTGAAGATCTGGAAGACCATCTGAAAACTTTCACAACAGCAGCCAAGGTGGAAAGATGGGTGATGCCCACTTGGTGTTACATGTTTAATTCAACCTTGTTAGGATCCACTCGGCTGAGGTTCGATGAACTGCCACCAGGAAGTATTGACAGTTTTAAGGACCTAAGAAAGAAAATTTTAGCTCAATATCTCCAATAGAAAAGATACACCAGAAACCCGGTAGAGCTTCATCACGAAAGCAGAAGGATGGGGAGAGTCCTATAGAAAGCCTTTTATGGAACTTTGACAACGGAAGCTTAATGTTTAAAGGAGCCCGCCCCCGAGCTCATGAGAATCTTTGGATTCCATGCATGGGATAGACTCACCCATGATTGATTAAAAGGCTTAAACGACAACATCACAAGATATGGAATGAAATTAAAGAGTGTGACAAAACTTTCTATCCGAGGAAAAAACGCAAGCACTATCAATCCCAAAAGGAAGGGGACAACCTTAGAAGTCAGCAAGGACATCCATAAACTACGCTAAAACAAAATTTTGAACGACAGAAGATTTTAAGCGGTGCTTCATGAGACTGCAAAGACAATAAAGGTTTTCACGACCGCTCACAAAACCCCCAAGGAAATACTAGCTATGGAAGTCGGGAAGGGAACCTTTATCACCCCCACCCCTAATGTCAAGAGCACACGAGTCAAGAAACAAAAAAAAAGTACTATGACTTTCATGGAGATAAAGGGTACAACACGGAAGACTGCTTGCATTTAAAAAGACAAATTGAAGAGGCAGTACGATCCGGACAGTTAACACATCTACTCAAAGAAATCAAACAAGGTAGCAACAAGCCAAGCACTTGTAAGGAGACAAAAAAGCTAGATGCAACCCTAAAAGATAAAAGAGCTGCCATCTTCATGGTCTAGTCCTGGGGAAGAAATGTCCATCTGTGGTCTGTAATACATACACCGCCACAGAAGAACATATCTTTTCCCCCGCTCAACAACATGGATATTGAGGACCATCCCATAGTTATTTGCGTCAAAATAGGAGGACAATGATATCCACAGAATGTATGTATGATGGGGGAATGCCTTTAGAATCTACATGAACATGCCTACTTATGAGATTAAGACCCAAAGTAAGGCGTAACCTGGTATCAGTAATTGTGTCGTTGATTGGATTCTTAGGGGAGATCTCTTGGCCTTTAGGACAGATGCTCCTACGAGCATCCTTGGAAAAATACCCCTACCAATCCACTATATGGATGAACTTCTTGGTGACTAGGTCACCCTCGCAGTATAATGGAATCCTAGGTAGATCGAGGATACTGCATGGAGCAGTACTATCTACCGTACATGAGCATAGTACTATACCTTGATAACGCTCAAATCGAGTAGGTATTTGGGAGCGTTATCTGTGATTTTAAGTGAGATAGTTTGGCTAAATAGAGAACTTTCTATTCCTAATATTAATGCAAAGTAAGTTTACATAATTGTAGTTTAGCCAAGTTGGAAGAAGACGAGATAATAAGAAGAAAACGTGAGTAAAGGACTTTCAAGATTTTTCGACACAAGTGAAGCTTGATAAAAGGTTTTGAGAGCCCATTATAGTTCAATACAATTATCCTAATCATATTATAAGTTGTATGGGCCAACCCAACCCAAAAGGAAGCAAAAAGGAGAAGAAATTACAAAGAAAACACCACTTTACGTTTGAAGAGGAGCCCAGCCGCCCATAGAAAGAGAGGAAGCCTCAGGGCTGACTGAAGCCATCTAGTCGCCTGCTAGAGATCTAGCCGCCTGGCTGGGCATATTTTGCAGTTATAAAATTACCAATAATGGATGAATTTAATGATCCAACTACCCCCAAAAACCTGATCCATTTCCACTCCATTCACATCGGAACGTCAGTTTTCCTGGCAATAGAGAATCATGTATCTAAGCCTATAATATGCAATTATGGGGTCTAAGCTACACACAAACACTATCCTAACCTTACAAAGAGTTAGAGAAAACCCTAATACTTCTCTCCCAAAGGCTAAAATAGTTTTTTATAAATTCTAGGAGTAAAGCAAGAACATAAGTATTGATCTTGGTTGCTTTTTGGTGCTTAGGAATTGGTATTCTTGGTTGATTAGAGGCGTTTGGATTACTCTAAATCCAAGTCTAAGTTCTCTTGTGTAATCGTTGTTCTAGGTATAACCCTTTATCTTATTTACAGAAGTTTACTTACATTTACATTATGAACAATATGTTTGAATTGAGTTTTGAGGTTAATGAGCTGAATGATGAGTAGTTTTGTTATACTTGTGCAAAAAAATGATATTGAATTGATTATGATGTAATTGAAGAGATTGTATGTGCATGAATAGTTGATGTTTTCTTGTTGTTTGTTTGAAGGATAACTTGTTGATTAATATGTTGGTGAAACTTAAAACGGATTTATAGGCCGAAAGGATTTCTGGTTATGTTTTCACTCCCTCAAAATTAGTGCACGAATGAGTAAAAGATTTTGATGCTTGACATCGTCAGATTAACATATTGAAAAAGATTGTTTTGATCTTAAAAATCGAGTATAGGCCGAAAGGGCTCGTTGGAATTGCTTGACGTAATCATGTCTTTCATAACAATTGGACTAAAATGGTTTAGAAAGTATGGTGTTTATAGGCCGAAAAGGATCACCGTTAATCTAAATATGTATGGATTTTTGAAATACACCATGGATCGAATCTATATGAACAATGTTTTTGTTATCATCACAATCATGTTTTAACCAACAACATCAACTCTCTCAATCTATGTAAATATGTTTTTAGTACAAGTAATATTTTTCCCATAGATGAATTAAAAATGAAATGTTCTTTGTGTTTAGAAGTGATAGGGATCGTGACGACCTATTTACTTATTCCGTTATTATATAATGATTATTACCAAGTCCCGTAGAACAACTCCGACATAACCCAACTTTACTATGAACGCTACAAGTAGACTTGTCTCGTAATGCGTTTTGGTAGTTAATTATTCCGTGATTATAAATGTAAAACTTGTACCCACTACGAACCATCAAGTTTTTGGCGCCGTTGCCGAGGAGTTGTGTTCTTTCATGTTTTAATCATTATAAATTGGTAGCGGATGTGTTTTTGTCAAAAAATTGTAATTTGGAAGTAAAAATTAGGTTGCAGGTTCAGCCAGTCATACGGCTAGACAGCTAACCGGCCAGCTCGTGCCACGACGAGGGAAAAACCCCAGCCTACCGGGCGGCTGAGAAGCCTAGCCAGGCGGCTGGGCAGTTCTGATAAAAAAATCTTTGTTTTAATTCTTAGGGAATAAGTTTGTGTTTGCTTGCTTTTTAATTTCGTTCCTATGAATGTCTATGAATGTTTTAGATTAATAAAAGTTACATGTTTGTTTTAATTTGCTAGTTTTCAATTCGTAATGGTATTGAAAACTAGCAAATTAAAACAAACATGTAACTTTTATTAATCTAAAACATTCATAGACATTCATAGGAACGAAATTAAAAAGCAAGCAAACACAAACTTATTCCCTAAGAATTAAAACAAAGATTTTTTTATCAGAACTGCCCAGCCGCCTGGCTAGGCTTCTCAGCCGCCCGTTAGGCTGGGTTTTTCCCTCGTCGTGGCACGAGCTGGCCGGTTAGCTGTCTAGCCGTATGACTGGCTGAACCTGCAACCTAATTTTTACTTCCAAATTACAATTTTTTGACAAAAACACATCCGCTACCAATTTATAATGATTAAAACATGAAAGAACACAACTCCTCGGCAACGGCGCCAAAAACTTGATGGTTCGTAGTGGGTACAAGTTTTACATTTATAATCACGACTAATTAAACTACCAAAAACGCATACGAGCAAGTATACTTGTTCGTTCATAGTAAAGTTGGGTAAGTCGAGTTCGTTCTACGGGACTTGGTAATAATCATTATATAATAACGGAATAAGCAAATAGGTCGTCACGATCCCTATCACTTCTAAACACAAAGAACATTTCATTTTTAATTCATCTATGGGAAAAATATTACTTGTACTAAAAACATATTTCATTGATATGAGAGTTGATTTGTTGGTTAAACATGATTGTATGACTAACAAAACATTGTTCATATAGATCCGATCCATGGTGTATTTCACAAATCCATACATATTTAGATTACGGTGATCCTTTTCGGCCTATAAACACCATACTTTCTAAACCATTTTAGTCCAATTGTAAGAAAGAACATGAATTATGTCCAAGTAATTCCAACGTAGCCTTTCGGCCAATACTCGAGTTTTTTAAGATCAAAACAAGCTTTTTCAATATGTTAATTTGACGATATCAAGCATCAAAATCTCTTACTCATTCGTGCACTAATTTTGAGGGAATGAAAACATAACCAGAAATCCTTTCGGCCTATAAATCCGTTTTAAGTTTCACCAACATATTAATCAACAAGTTATCCTTCAAACAAACAACAAGAAACATCATAAATTCATGCATACAATCTCAATCAACATCATAATCAATTCAATATCATTTTTTTGCACAAGTATAACAAAACTACTCATCATTCAGCTCATTAACCTCAAAACTCAATTCAAACATATTGTTCATAATGTAAATGTAAGTAAACTTCTGTAAATAAGATAAAGGGTTATACCTAGAACAACGATTACACAAGAGAACTTAGACTTGGATTTAGAGTAATCCAAACGCCTCTAATCAACCAAGAATACCAATTCCTAAGCACCAAAAAGCAACCAAGATCAATACTTATGTTCTTGCTTTACTCCTAGAATTCTTAGAACTATTTTAGCCTTTTGGGAGAGTAATTAGGGTTTCTTAACCTTTGTCAAGGGTTAGGAAAGTGTGTGTGTAGCTAAGACCCCATAATATGCATATATAGGCTAGATACATGATTCTTATGCCAGAAAACGAAGTTCCGGAGTTAATGGAGGGAAATGATCAGGTTTGGAGGGTAATGGATCATTAATTCATCCATTATTGGTAATTTTATAACTGCAAAATATGCCCAGCCAGGCGGCTAGATCTCTAGCCAGGCGACTAGATGGCTTCAGTCAGCCCTGAGGCTCCTCTCCAGCATGGGCGGCTGGGCTCCACTTCAAAACGTAAAGTGGTGTTTGCTTGGTATTTTCTCCTCCTTTTTGCTTCCTTTTGGGTTGGGTTGGCCCATACAACTTATAAATGGATTAGATACTTGTACTTGAGCTATAGTGGGCCTCAAAACCTCTTATCCAAGTTTTACTTGTTGGAAAATCTCTGAAAGTCATTTTGTTCATGTTTTTTCCTTATTCTCTTGTCTTCTTCCATCTTGGCTAACTATAAACATGTAAACTTCACTTTTCATGATATAAGTAATAAAAGTTCTCTATTTAGCCAAATATCTCACATAAAAGCACAAATAATGCTCCTAAAAACATACTCGATTTGAGCGTTATCAGGAATTTCATCATGCCATGTATGGTAGATAGTACTGCTCCCATAGCACGTATCCTCGATCTACCTAGGATTCCATTATACTGCGAGGGTGACCTAGTCACCAAGAAGTTCATCCATATAGTGGATTGGTAGGGGTATTTTTCCAAGGATGCTCGTAGGAGCATCTGTCCTAAAGGCCAAGAGATCTCCCCTAAGAATCCAATCAACGACACAATTACTGATACCAGGTTACGCCTTACTTTGGGTCTTAATCTCATAAAGCAATGTTCATGTAGGATTTCTAAGGCACTTCCCCCTTCTACATACATTCTGTGGATATCATGTCCTCCTATTTTGACGCAAATAACTATGGGATGGTCCTCAATATCCATGTTGTTGAGCGGGGGAAAAGATATGTTCTTCTGTGGCGGTGTATGTATTACAGACCACAGATGTACCTTTTCTTTCCCCAGACTAGACCCAAGAAGAGGCAGCACTTTTATCTTTAGTGTTGGTCATCTAAGCTTTTTTGTCTCCAACAGTGGCTTGGCTTGTTGCTACCTTGTTTGATTTCTTTGACTAGATGTGTTAACTGTCCGGATCGTACTGCCTCTTCAATTTGTCTTTTTAAATGCAAGCAGTCTTCCGTGTTGTACCCTTTATCTCCATGATAGTCGTAGTACTTTTTTTTGTTTCTTGACTCCTGTGCTCTTGACATTATGGGGTGGTGGAGAAAACGGAATCCCTACCCGACTTCCATAGCTAGTATTTCCTTAGGGGTTTTGTGAGCGGTGTGAACCAGTTATGTCTTTGGTCTCTTGAACACCGCTTAAAATATTCCTTTCGTTCAAAATTTTGTTCTTAGCGTGGTTTATGGAAGTCTTGCTGCTTCCAAGGTTGTCCCATTCTTTTGGATTGATTAGCTACTGCTTTTTCTCCTCAGATGAAAGCTTTAGTCACACTCATCATTTCATCCACTATCTTGTAGATGTTGTCATTAAGCCTTTTAATCAATCATGGGTGAGTTATCCCATGCATGAATCCAAAGATTCTCATGAGCTCGGGGGCTCCTTTAAACATTAAGCTCTCGTTGGTCAAACGTTTCATAAAGCTTCTATAGACTCCCCATCCTTCTCTTTACGTGATGAAGCTCTACCGGGTTTCTGGTGTATCTTTTCTGTTGGAGATACTGAGCTAAAATTTTCTTTCTTAGGTCCTTAAAACTGTCAATACTTTCTGGTGGTAGTTCATCGAACCTCATCCGAGTGGATCCTAACAAGGTTGAATTGAACATGTAACACCAAGTAGGCATCACCCATCTTTCCACTTTGGCTGCTGTTGTGAAAGTTTTCAGATGGTCTTCCAGATCTTCAGTCCTATCATATGTTTTTACGGTGGTTGGCATTCAGATTCTCTTTGGGAAGACAAATTTGTTGATTCTTCGGGTGAAAGGGGTGGTGGACTCCTCGTCATAAGGTTCGGACAAATCAACCTTACTGTCTCCTTCCAGTGCCTTCCACCGCAGCTATCTTCCACTTATCTAAGAGTTCAACTATGAGAAACATCCCATTTATGTCGCTGTATTCCTCTTTCATATTTTTTTCCTTTGGCCGCTCACTCGAACAGGTGAACAATTAAAACTCCGTGAGTTCTCGCGACTTTCCGTCTTTGTTCATTGTCTTCTTGCTCCTCAGCTGTTAGAACACACTCGCAGAGCGTAAGTTTGCTTGGACAGGGATCGTCCTCCTCTTTCTTTCCTTTTCCCCTTCTACCCAACCCTTAATCGTGAGAACATACTTTTGGAAAAGGCGGGGGATGGGGATTTTGGGACTTCCTTTTTTCTTCCACGTTTCCTCTTTCTCTTTTAGTAACGTGATGTGTTTTCAGTTTCTTGCTTAGTACTTTCGCGGTAGCTTAGACGGCTTCTGACATCTTTTAGTTTTTCATTATCGTCTATTCCACCTTAATCAGTATGGTATATGCACATAATGTTTTTTGCAGAATTCTCGCATGGCTGTCGGCGTGACTGAGCTGGTGAGGAATTCCCGCGGGATTCCTTCCTCATTATTAACAGTATTACGGACGAATCTGTCTGCGTTGGGGGTTTCTACCACATCGAGGCTCGTTTTCGTAGGACGCAGTTGTGTATTAGTCCTACGGATGGCGCCACTTGATGATACAAGAGCGGGGGTATGCTACTGCTTAGCGATATAGATTTAGGGATGATAGGGTGATGTCTTAAGCTTATGACATGCTAAGACAAGAAGACCGTTAGTCTCACCATGGGAGAGGATCCCACGATTGACCTTGGGCGTGAGAATTAGGACTTGTTAGGGTGAGGTAAGATTGAGATCAAGTGAGAGTAGTAGTGTATATTTGAGAAAGAACATGTTTTGCAATACCAAAGGTTTTGGTATTTATAGTGAGCTTCCTCTTGTCATCATCCAGGGATGACTTATGAAAGGGCTTTCTATTATCTGTTGGGTAATAGCCTGCATGTGCTGTCGTTATCTTGGTATGCCTCGTTATCGACGCTCCCAGTTGGTTAATAATTGCCTATGCGGTTGTACCTTCCGGCCGTACCATTTCGGGTAACCGATTCTAAGCCATTCATGGGAAACTTGGTCTGCACTCTTATTTAGAGTATCTGCGTTTTAGGTAGTTCACGTGATTTGTAAGTTGGAATCCAGTCACCTATTAGCAGCGGATGAGTGCTCCGCGAGATAGATGCGGACGACGGTCAGAGATACCCCGTCCAGTCTGTAGGTTGTGGTATTGAGTGTCGACGGTATCCTTTATCCGTGTTTGTCTTAGCCTTGGGCGTTATCCACTCTTATTTTTTGTGTGTCTAAGTTATAGGGCGTGATCCGCCCTATACGTCATCAAATATGATGCAAGTGCGAATGTCAACATATACCATGGAAAATTATGGATATCTTATGTTTAGTTTCTCATGTTAAACATACAATATACACATAAAAAAGTCGTTTTTTGTAGTTTTTTTAAGTTTTTTTTTTGTTTTATGTTATTTATATTTAATCATGCAGGTAGGAATGTTGGATGTCAAGAAATTAATGGTACATGCATGAGCATGACACATGTATCATTAAATTGTTGTTTAGCTACATTACTCTTGCATGATGCAATATTATGTAATGTTATCAAATGTTATAAAGTGTCTTTAAAAACAATATACCAATCCTTCCTTTGATTAGCTCAGCGCATCTTTCAATCTATAGTCGAGATCTTCATTATTGAAAATAAACATTATATCGAAGAAAACCACATATAAAGAATCTCACTTTTTTCTGGATGAGTCAGATGTGTATGTTGAGGGACCAATAATCATACTGGTTTGCAGAAAATAGGATGTCAACGTAGTTTAACTATGTGAAAAATTAAAATCCATCATCTTCCAAACCCAAATGGTGACTCTGACTTCCAAACCCACAAACGATCTGGCAAAATTAAAATGCATCATTTCAAATTAGATGTTTTTTAGTTCACATGTCTTTGTTCATAACAAGTTGTATAAATTTTGTTTTGTTAATTTTTGGTTCTAAAGTTTGCGAAGAAAAAAGAATGGATATAGATGTCGAAGGAGATCAAAAGTTCTTTTATATTTTCTATTTTTATGTTTAAAATTTTTATAGTAATTTTAAATGGATTTTGATATGATGTATGTTTTAAATGATTTGGACTTTTATTACAATGTTAAGAAAACTTATCAACAATGAAAAAATATCAATGCCAAAATACGTTCTAGGATTTTTTTTGGTAAAACTTCACATGTATATAGTAACAACATACTATTTCTCAATTTCCCCCTCCTTTTTCTTCTTAGGTCAGCCATTATACCCTCCCAAACTCTCAAAACAAAATTTCCCCATTTGATTTTACATACACTTTTGTTATGGCCATTCAACCTTTCCAATTTGTTTCTATATAAACTAGATACCTAACACATCCTCATTCACTACAATTCAAACTCACACCACTCTTCCAACTCTCTCTAAAATTCGGCAGCCATAGGAGCAAGAACAAAGGGTTTTCAAAGTTTAGTTTAAGGTTTTACAAGATTACTTGGTTAAAGGGTTATAAAAGCTAGGGTTTATACTTCCAAACTAGGGTTTCTTAAGTGTTCTTGGCTAATTTGTGCACTCCTAATCATCCAAATCATCGCCATCTATTTGTAAGCATCTCATAATATTTATTTTCATTCATTATAATCATTTCATGCATGTTTTCATATCACCACTATATACTTGTTATGTAAAAACTTGAAATAAACTTGTTTCTTAAAAACCCTAATTTGAGCAGAATTTTGTATTAACTTGTACACATGATAACACTGTCTTAAGAATACTTATGACACATTTCTTAATCTCACAACTTAGTACTATGTCTTAGGAAATTCCACTATGAATTCATGAATTTAGAGAATTTATTATTATTTTTAGAATTTCATGCAAGAGAAAGTGTCCATATCTGCACACTGAACTTTACATGAATTTTTGAACACCTTAAGAGTAGTTTGGCATGTTGAGCCTT
Source organism: Tanacetum coccineum (assembly GCA_026074375.1). Classification (NCBI taxonomy): domain Eukaryota; kingdom Viridiplantae; phylum Streptophyta; class Magnoliopsida; order Asterales; family Asteraceae; genus Tanacetum; species Tanacetum coccineum. Next base: position 41,938 of record BQNB010034022.1, read on the forward strand.
TTGAACTTTTTTAAGTTAATACATAGACTTAAACTCAACGAGTTGAATCAACACTAGAGGATAAATATTGAAGGAGTTATGGTCAAAACAAAACCAGCAAAACTTTTCTGTCCCAAAAATAGTTTGACATTCGTGTCTTTTAAGATACATTTGGAACATTTAAACTTTGAGTCATGTTGTAAGGCTTAAATTTTTGGAAAGACAACTCAAAAACCTTCAAGCTAGGCTTTGAAATGGACTTGTTTCAGTGGGAAATGAAAAAGTTATGAACCCGAGAAGTTAGAAGTGAATCTGCCACAAAAAAACTGCTACTATTTTCTAAGTTTAATTACTTAGTAAATTTGATTTAAATCACATTTATGAACTGTAAATAAAAGACACAAGTATATATGGGGTGATAAAAATGATTTATAAAACACGAGATGCATATAGTATCACTTCATGATGTAATACCTAAAGCGACTTATTGATTAAATAGGTTGCGTTTGAGGATATTTTTCCTACTTTTGAACTCGTACTTCTTCGGAATCACTTATTTTCTTAAGGTGTGAGTTTTCATAGCCCACTTTTACATGTTATAGTACTTGTTTTGAAATACTTTGAGGTGAGAAAATACATCGCTCGATTTACTTATGGACCACACTTACTAATAAACTTTGACTGATTGCCTGAGTACCCGTTATCCCTCGTTGGCCCCACAACTATCATGAAACCTTTAATTACTTGTGTACGCACGAAACTAGTAAATAGATCTATTCGTGTTGACAAACCCCGACCTATATGCATACTGTTAGCTATCGGCAACGGGCGCATTTTATTTGGGGAATTTTAAGTGTTCTTGGAATAGACACCTATAGGGGCACAACAACAAGCACACGCGTTGATTAAGGCTTCGGTGCCCAAGATCTTAGGGAAAAGTAAATTTTTCTAGTGATATTGATTTTTGTTACAAATAGTTATACACTCGAAAACATTGTGGTCCACATAGAAATTTTAAGAAAAACCATGAACTCCCAACTTTAAATGACGAAAACTTTAGCATGTATTCCTGAGGTCCTTAACTTGCATTACTTTGGATTTACTTGGAGCATCTCACTAAAGTCACATTTTAATTTCATCATGACGAGGATTTATTGCATAACTTTGACGTTCGATTGTAAACCTAAATTTCTTTATACTTAGTGAACTCTTAAAAACATGTCTTTGTTAAACCTTATTTATTCAATCGAACGTGTATTTTCAAATGACTCATATAGAGGTCGCTCGATATAACTTGTGATTTTGTGCTATGAACGCTACGATATTTTAGGGGTGTGAAGGGGGGGGATTTAAACACGCTAGCAAATGCTAAAAAATCAAAATATATAACTATGCAAAATTGTTGCAACAAATTTGTTCATTTAGTATTTTAGTTGCACACGACACTCATTCATATCGTTAAAATCATCTAAAAGTGATATAAACTAAAAAACTTTAACTATAACTTTCTCAGCGTAAAGAACTATACTAATATGAACTGGTGGATCATTTGTAAAACAACTAATATGGGCTAAAAATCAAAACTAGACGTCATAATATTGGGCTTTATTGCAAGAAGGTTTTATGGATGAGACATGACTGACCTTACCTTCCACATAGCAATTCCAGTGCACAACACTTGTGTTCTTGAGTTTTTCATAAGAGGAATGGGTATTTATGGGTGCCCAATGGATAAAATTTTATAGATGCACAAAATGATGTAGACACTCAACAAAAGTGATATGCATCAAAATGGTATGGCACCACATTTGTGTGGCTCCCTCGTTGGCTTGAAGCCATAGCCCAAAATGTAGTGCCGTGGAAGAATATTTTTTTCTTCATTTATATAAAATAAGAAATACACAATTAAACTTAAATAAATTTCATTAAAATTAAAAATATTACATTTATAAAAAATAGATTACATAAAAAAACATATTACAAAAATAATATGTTATAAATTATAGTGGAGGAGTGTGTAAAATATGGTAAAATAAGGTGGTATTTATAGGATTTATAATAGGTAAATTTTTTTAAAAAGTAAGGTTTTTAATGCAAAAAAACAATATAAAAACACCCCACGTTGTCTTCTTCATCAACTATCTTATTCCTTTAAACCTGCAAAAAAAACAAATCACAAGCACAAACACATCATACCAACACAAACAAAAAAAGAAACAACCCACAAAACAAAACAAAAAGAAAGAAAAAAGAAAAAGGCTACGGAGTGGGCTGGTCACCACGGTGCGAGAGCCGATGACGCCAGCCATGGTGTCGTTGGCACGAGTTTTGCCTCGGCTGGTGCCATAGCGCGAGGCTTAACAACCACCGTACCCCTTCCTCTTAAAGAAAAAAAACAAAATGGAAGAAAATAACAGTAAAGAAGAAGAGTTTGTGAAAACTGTGTTTTTGTATTTCATTGAGTTCAACCAATAAGAGGAGAAAAGATGAAAAGATTAATGTAGGATCGTGTTCTTGAGTTAAGAAATTAATGGAGTGAAATAAAAATAAGAGAGTCCATAAAAATATACCTATATTAATAAAGATCTGTAAAAGTTAAAAAATAAGGATAGTTTTGTCATTTAACATCCAACACTTTAGTTTACTTTCATTTCCTCCTATTTTTGAGAGGAAAGTTTTAGCCCACTTTCCCTTCAAAATTCCTTCTCATTTCATTCATTTTCCTTTCTTTAAAAAACTACAGAACACAAGTTATTCAGAGTTTCCTTTTCTTTTATTTCATTTCCCCTCAAAATTAAACCGAGAACGCAACACAAATAATAAGGGATAAACTAAAGCAATGGTGCAAGGCGGTTTTTATTACAAATTATAGTGTTTTTGAGTTTTGTTATTAAAGAAACAGTAAAAGAAAGTAAAGTAAACATTGATAGGTGTAAAATACACATATCTATTTATACTTAAAATAACCCAATTAAACCCAAAACAGACCAAAAATAGCAAAAATATGCTTGTATTTGTGTTTTGTGTGTGCAGGTTCGGATAAGTCAAAAATCACAAGAAAACAGTCAAAAGCGAGCAAACACGGACACGAGAATCAGAAGAGTACAAAAAGAAGCCAAAGATTCAAAGCCGAAGCCCCAAAGCCCAAATCCTTAGCTTAAATCCTTTTGTAACATCTCCAGGGACCAATCTTGCAAATCCCGAAAGTTATTTATAACTTGAAAAAGGGAAAAGTAAGAGAAGGACTGAAAATGTAAAAAGGCCAACCTCTAACAGTTTTAACTGTCTACAAAGGGCGCCAACCTCTTTTACTATTCATCGTCTCCCCCGTTTTCACTACCAGGGTAAAACAAAGGGCAAATGAAAATTAAAGGGTACGGAAGACAATTCAAGGTCTCATCGTACATAGATGTGCAGGGAATAAATTCAGTCTTTATCAAAGGATTCATTAACCTTCTCTCAAGAAGAGCCACGTCAACAATGAAAGAAGCACAAATTTATGTGGGTATTTGTGCTAACTCACTCACAAAACTAGCACAAACGTCACATCAATGGAATGACACGCTGGCAATCCTCAGGTGTCCACATTTTGATCAAACGGCCACAAAGAATCTCAAAGATTGTTAAATGAAATGGCAGAGATTGAAGATTGAGAGCAGGGCCTAGAGACCCTAAGAAGCTTCCTCAAAGTGCTATAAATAGGCCTCATTCTCACACACATAAAAAAAGCGTGGAGTGGATTTTTAGTTTTTATTAATTGTTAGCTTAAATTCGTATTTCCCTTAAATGTAATTTTCTAGATTTTCAAGTAATGTAATCAGCTTCTTAGTTAATGAAATTCGTTTTTTTAATGTTTTTAAATCTCATTTTCTAAGCTCTCATTTTAAGTCATAAGCTCTCTTAATAAGCTAAAATTGTCTCAATTAGCTCATAATAAGCTCTTTCAGTCTATAAGCTGAAATAGAGCTGTTAAAATTCAGTTTTAACCTTATCTAAACCTTAAATCAGTTTAATCCTATTATGGATCTTACTAAATTTGAGCTTTTGGAAGGGGATCTTACCTTGGAAGAGATCCTAAGGACTTATACTCTGAGCTTAAAAAAAATTCATAAGTTAGAGATGCTTGTAGCAGCCTTATTGTTCCTTTTGTTTAGCTAAAGGATTAAGTAAGTTTCTCTTTTCACTCTTCTCTAAGATTCAGTTTAAATTGCTTAGTTATAGTTTATATGCTTAATATTGCTTAATTGCTCATTCTCTTTGCTTATTAGTGTTTAAATGTCTCTTCTAATGCTATTTAGTTGTTTGTCCTCATTCTGTCATTGCTTCTCACTAGCCTTAAGAGAGATCATTTAGTTATTAAATTCCGTCATAAACCATAAAATCATAAATATTAGTTTAAATAGTTTAGATCTTAGATTAAAGCAATTCATTGTTTAATCATGATTGCTAAGTTGTTTTTTAAAGCTATTTTTGTTATCTGGTATTTAAGTATTGTTTCATAGATTCTCTTAAAAGCTTTTCTCAAACCTGTCACAGTCTAAAAGGGGTGTTTGGTTTAGTGCACTCTTGATTTACACTAGCAGTATTAACCAAGATTAATACTGCTGAACCTTTATACTACCAGTACTAACTTCCAAGTTAGTACTGCTTTCACAAATTAGTACTGTTAGTTTAGATTTTGCTAATTCATAGTATTAAGTGTAGTTAAAGCTTTAATTATAAATTTAGTCTTTAATTTCATTTTCTTAGCCTTATTTCGATAGCCTTGATTTTGTTCTAAAATCAAATTGCATGAAAATAAAAAAAAAAAAAAAAAAGAAAAAAAAAAAAAAAGAAAAAAAAAAAAAAAAAAGAAAAAAAAAAAAAAAAAAAAAAAAAAATAATCATTAGTTTTGTCACTTGAAAATACTGCTGAATTTAACAAACTACCAGTAATTAACCTTAGTTAGTACTGCTGTTTTTCTTAGCTTAATTTATGAATAGGTAATATTTTTTAGATTGCTTATTAAATTCAGTAGGATTTGAGTTTTAATATAGTTTAATACATTTTAAGTCTTGATTTGCAATTTCTAGCTTATTACCTTAGTTTAATTTAGCTGTCAAAAGTCATAAAAACCTGAAAATTCCAAAAACAGTAGGAACTTAAGTAAGGTCTAAATTTGTTAATTAAGCTTATTAAGTCTAGATTTTATAGCTTATTTAGATGGATAATAAGTATATTAATAAGTTCTTTAAGTTTCAGAGTCTAGTTTAGCTTATTAAGTTTTCTAGCTTATTTGGAGTTTGTGTTACTTTGCTTATTTCCTGAGTTTGCTTATTTCATAATCGATTTCAGTAGCATAAAAGTAGTATAAGCTTTAATTTCTTTTCATTTATAGATTAAGCATATCATAAGCTCTTCAGAACTTCTTTCCCTTTTCATTTTGATCTAGTTTAGAGTTTTTTATAGCTTATTTTCTAAAAAGAAGGGTTGAGCCCTCTTTTCTGTAACAGCTTAAAAATAAGCTCTTTTTGAGCCTATTTGTGAGTTTCAGCCCAAGTAGCCTTTATTAAGTTTGTTCCCACTAGCTTCCTTTACAACTTTGCTTTTATAAGTTTTTCATAATTAGCACTTTTTAATTTCAACTTATTTTTAAGCTTTAAAAGGACCATTAGTGTAGTCGGGGTTAGGCCTAAAGGTAAGTTTTGTAATTTTCTCATTTTCTTTGTTTCGTAGTTAATCCTTGCCCATTAAAGTGATTTTCCCCATAGGTCCTTTTCCTTTTTGCACTTTACTTGCTTAATTGTCATTTATTTGTTGCTTTTTAATTAAGTAGTAATAGCTTATCCAAAATATCTTTGTTCCATTCAAATCAGAATCCGAACCTAAACGTGGTTTCAATTTCACTAGTCGTTGGGGAAACGACCCGGGTGATCATACTTGCCCGGTTTAACATACGTTATATTACAATATATGTAATGATATTTTTGTAAGTTTTAACTTTTTGCCTTAGTTAAAGGTGAATAGTTGGAATTTACCTAAGTAGTATTTTTATTATATATTTTATAGGTACGTAAAACTACGAATCAGTTTTTGGCGCCGCTGCCGGGGATTAGTGTTTACGATTCCTACGTTTTGTGTTTGTTGATTTGGTTTGAAGATCCTTTTCGTCCACGGATAAGTTTCATTCTGATTTAAAAATAAAAAAAAAAATCAAAAATATAAAAAGTAAAAAATATTTTCCTTTTCTTTTTAGTATAAGTAAAAGAAAAAAAAATATAGAAAAATCAAAAACATAAAAAATTGTCCTAAAAAAAATATAGAAATAAAATAAACAAAGTTGGTAAAAGAACACCAACAAATAATATCTTCTATTGAGATATTATCATTTGAATTTCCGGTGAACTTGCAATTGTTCCCAAATCGTAATCAAAGATTTAACACTTGCCTTTTGTGTCTCTACCAAGTACGGCTCACCTTGAAAAGCAATTTTCAAGAGCTACCGTGAAGTAGTTGATTATTTGGTTTAAGTCTCTTTCGTGTAACCGTTAAAATTCATTGTAAAAAAAAATATATATATATATAGTGTAAAGTTTTGCTTTTTGATTTTTAATTCTTCTTTTTATGCGCACTCGTTCGCAATCTCGAAGACGTCGACAACATCAAAATCTTTCGGTAGAACCAATTGTTGAACAAAACATTGTTCCAATGGCCGACAATCGAACAATGGCCCAAATGTTACAAGCACCCATCGAGGGTTATGAAGATGCTATAGTTGTCCCACCGATCATTGCTAATAATTTCGAGCTTAAACAACCTTTAATCAATCTTGTGCAAAGTAATAAGT